>PPOM03000312.1:16065-28331 GCA_003708925.3 Kazachstania martiniae
TAAGTCTACAGATTTAACCTTCGAAATGTGTGTACCAAGTGATCTGTGAATACCAGCACATCTGATGCAAATGAATACACCAAGAGACCATGACGCCCAACGTGGATGTGACTGGCTTTTACAATCTGCACACACTGAATTACCGGGGTCACGCAAAAGAGCAGCTAAGGCCTTCTTAACATGTACGGAGGTCATCTATTCTTCCTATTCGACAGCAATGTTGCTCTTCAATTGCGTTCACTTGTTTCTTTGTAGTTCTAAGTTGTTTAGGCTTTTCTTATTTTTTTTTTTCCTGATTTCTTCGTCTGCTTCATGTCATATTTTTTTCCAAATCTAACTGGCAGGGTCAATTACATTAAATACACTATAGACCGGTTTACTATAAACTAGTTTTAGAATACAAATATTTGATCTTCCATCTTTGATAATGGTTTTCCCTTGATGTAGCCCATGGAAACAGCAGTTCTCTTAACAAAGGAAACCATTCTTGGAGGGCCGCAAAGTAATAACTGAACGCCTTCTTCATCAGGTTTAGCTAATTTCTCATTCATGATATCATCGGTGATGTAACCAATGCCACCTTCCCAATGTGGATTTTCGGTCTTATCAACTAGGTAGTAGACCTTGATTTGATCTGGCCTAGCAAGAGCCATGGCATCAATTTCATTTTTCAAGAAAATTTCTTGTTCACATTCGCTACCATAAATCAAAGACACTTCAGTTTTGTCCTCTGGATTCTCGACGATAGTTTTTAAGATCTGATACATTGGTGTGATACCGGTACCACCGCAGATCATACCAAGTTTCTTACGGCAGTTTGCAGTATAATTATAACCACCTTGAGGACCACATACGGTAATCTTATCACCGATTTCTAACTCACCAATATACTTAGACATAGTACCATTATCGTAAGATTTCACTAATAATTCAAAATAACCTTTAGCCTCGCTATCTAGAGAGATTGGAGTGTACGATCTCATGACTTTCTTTTCATCGATCGTTGCTCTAATGGAGATGTGTTGACCAACAGGTAAACCAAGAACAGTGTTTTCATCGCCTAACTTAAATCTATAAATAGAGGTGTTCTTCGTAACAGCATTTTTGGCTATTAGCTCGTAATCATTAAACTCACCAGCCTTTAATGCTTTTTTAAAAGAATTTGGTCTGATTATTTTGTATAATTTAATTGACATTCTGATTGCAAATATAGCAAGTAGAATGTAACTTGAATTACTTAGCCCAAAGCCCTGCTCTTCAGCAATAACTTGCTCATCAACAACAACACCGTCTGCGTCCATCTCGAAGAAGAATATTAATATGCTCAAGTGTTGCCTTTGATCAAAATATATGTTTTAACAGTGGCTAGCAAGACAGTGTCATCACTTCTTAATTTCATTAAATATTTATAAAAAAAAGAAAATTTATAAAAAACAACAAATTCAGCTGCCCAGAATCAGCTGTGAAAAAAAGAAAACAAAACATGGGTGTAACAAAGAAAACACTGGAAGGTACAATATATGTGTATTTTTCAATCGACCATTTCCTTTGTTGGACCTTTGACTGTGATATATACATCTGTACCTAATCCCCATATGCTTTCGATGTCAATCTTACCATCAAATAACTCCAGATATGTCTTACACAATGGAAGACCGAACCCCATACCGGAAACATTATTAACGACCTCACCTGGTAACATATTATCTTGCATACCGTTCTCTTTAGCTAACTCTTCAACAGTTGAATACGAATAGTCAAACATTCTGGCTTCTACTGTTGGTGATATACCACCCCCTTTATCGCTGATTCTTATATTTAATTCGTTATCACAGTCTTGAGTTAAGGTAATCTCTATAGGATCATTAATATTATTTTCAATTTGTGCCCTTGCAGAATTTTTTAAGATTTCAGTGATCACATACTCCAGAATAATCGGAATGCAAGTAAATTTAATCTCTCTGCCCATCGTAATGAATTTCAAGGGAGGTAAGGCCTGGTCATATTTAAGGCCACATAGATCAACAACAAACTCAAAGGTTTGATTTATAAAAGGCACTATCGCTAAATCTTTGTGAATAATCCCAATCTGCTTACCAGAAGTTGTATCCTGAATTAAGTTAATATAATGTGTAGCCAACAATTTCATAGAAATTCTATTTCGTAGATGATTGTTTAAGAACTCAAAGATCGTCTCCCTTGGATAGTATTCAGTGATTTCCTGGAGTCCATGTGATAACGTGACTAATGTATCTTCATGATCATTTAAGAATTCATTCAATAGAGTTAACATTTTATTCCTATTATATAAATCATAAGGGAACTGATTTGATAACAACGACGTTAATGTTTTTAAATATAACGAATACGATTCTTCAATCTTTGGATTCAAAATGGCGATATAGGGTAGCCTCTGGATTAGATTTAGTTGACGGCAAGTGTATGTCAATATCAAATTGAATGTCTTGATACTAAATGTGTATTCTTGACTGGACCTTAATGGATGCTTATACTGTGTTAAAAACTTAAACCCCAATGGTGGAATCGGCTTCTTAGCATAATCCTGTATCAGTGACTCAATATTCGATCTAATTTTATAATGTTCCTCAAAATTCAACTTTGATAACATGTTTTTCTCTCTCTTTCTTATTGATGAGTGCACATATCGCTTATGCCCATATGTGTTACTGGCTGACCTTAATACATGGACATATCTAGGTGTCCTATGAGATTTAACCAATTGTGGGATAAACCTTGCCTGGCCTAATATCGACCTTCCATATAAGTGAGTCATATAGAAATTTCACAATATTACTAAAACAATACCCTACACCTAAAATAGTGCTTTGGATATTTTATTGGTTATTATGACTTCTATCAAAATTGAATGTTTAATCAATGTATAGAACTATCCCGTGGTAGATGACCGTTTCAATTTAGTTTTTCAACTTTGTTTCTAAAAAATAAAGAGCTTTTTAAACATCCTTAATCAAAAACGAGTTGGTTGAATTAACAAAGCGAAAAACCTTCCATTACAAAGCACATCCAACTAGAAAATGTCATTTAATTCATTTGCCAGTAATTTAAATAAGAAGTTCCAAGACCTGTCTGTTCAAGTGAGCCAGAAAGCACAAGATGCTTCTGCAAATTTACCATCTTTCGCTGCTACTCAACGTATGGTTCAAGAGAAATTTGGCCAAGTTACTGATATTTCACAATTACCTCAAGAATACATAGAATTAGAGAAAAAAGTTGATTCAATTAAAATGATCCATCAAAACTTTTTGCAAATTACTTCAATTTATGAAAGTGAATCCTATGATTATCCAAAATTTGCTAAAGATTCTGTCAATGATTTTTCTAAGACTGTTGCTTTAAAAGTTCAGGAACTATCCCATGCTTCTTCTGCTAGTGAAGCTCAAAATATTTTAGTTTCTCCAGGTCCAGTCAAGGATCCTAAAACACTAAACTATGCTTTAAGTAAAGTTGCTTTGACCTCCAGTGAATTAATTCACCAAGGCCAGTCCAATTCCCCTCAAGATACTCGCTTAGCTTCTACTTTACTAGAATATAGTAACACCCAAGCCAAGATTGCACAAGCTAGAATTCAACAAGATACCTTAATTCAAACTAAATTTAACAAACATTTGAGAGATGAATTAAGTGAAAGCATCGAAAGAGCGGCTAAAGCAAGAAAGGATGTTCACAACAAGAGATTGCAATATGATGTCGCTAGAACTAATTTATTAAACGCTAAGCCAGAAAAGGAGGCTTCACTAAGAGTCGAAATGGAAACTTTAGAAGACCAATTTGCCCAAGCCACCGAAAGTGCTACCTTAGTTATGCAAGAAACCATTGCCAACTCCCATTTCTTAGCCAACCTAAACGAATTAGCCACTGCTCAACAAAATTATTTTGAAGCTTCTGCTAAGTTGATGAAGGAATTTATTGCTAATTCTCATTTAGAGGCTGAGGACCCAATTGCTCCTGCTTCCAAGGAAGAAGAGTCCTCTACTGTCGGTGGAATCTCTTTATCTGAAGAAAAATAGATATGTAATATGTAGTTCCTCTAAAAATAGATAGTAAATGAATACACTTTTTAAAAAAAAAATATCAGCCTACTTAGCCGCCACAAAAAAAGGTCGTACCCGGATTCGAACCGGGGTTGGTCGGATCAAAACCGACAGTGATAACCACTACACTATACAACCATAAAATTGTATACACTCTTGCAATTAAGTGATAACCAGACGAAATATAAGCACCAATCTACCTCAAGGGTAACTAAATCGACCTTCTTATCTAGAAATTCCAAACCAACCAAATAGTGTTCATTCAACATCTATTGATGAGACCAGTAACTTTTGTATTTACAATGAGATACTGTGAACATTTACTCAGGTAAAAGGTCTTCTGATTGAAGGCACAAATGATATTGGTATAAGAACTACTAATGTCTTATGTTACTTTGTGTGCGACTACTTGGTCATCGTCTCCGTTTCTTAAAGAGCCAACAGCAGTTTAGACTGATGCCCGCACACCACACCGCATAACCGTTGGAGAAAGAACAACATGTACACCTGGCGGGCAACAATGTATATATTGCGCTTATTATATAGGGTGGGTATGGCTACATAGTAAGTATGTATAGTTCGTATCGGGTCATGTAGTGAGTAAAAGATCAATTACTATTGGTCCTTTGAGAGTTTCTTTAACTCGTGTAACCTATCGATAAGCTTCTTCCTTCTAGTCAACGGTATAAACTCATTGTCTCTATGCGTACGGTCCAGATCTGTCTCACCATCTTGCTGCGTCTGCTGTGGTTGGCTTGCTTGCGATGTGGAGTTACTCTTTGCAAGATCATAATAATCACTGAATATTTTTCTTCTTCTGACATTGATGAACCAATTTGAAAGTTGAATCTTGCTTAAACCTGTCTTTATCAGCAATTCCCTTTTCTCCAACGACGTTGGGTATGGGTTATGTAAATGGTTCAGCAGCCACGAATTCAGAATCTGTATTGTCTCTTTTGGTAAGTTGGATCTAGACTGTCTTCTTGTTGTGACCTTATTGTTTTTTGTCTTTGATTCGGATGGTTTTGAACTTAATACTCTTGCATCCTGCTCCGATGCCGGGTTTAATTGTAATTGCGGTTGTATTAGCGGTTTTACCTCCAAAAGAGAAGGCCTTCTTAGAACAGTCGTTGTAGTAGTTGTAACTGTAGTAGTCGTTATTGTAGTAGCATCATCCTCTTGTTTCATTGGCTTAACTACAAGTTTCGAAACCTTGTCACCGTCAATAGTTATATTATTCTTATGTATATGCGATTCAGGAACATCCTCCAAAGAATTCAACAAATTTTTTATCGATGGCAGTCTAATCTGCTGCTCATGCATTGTACTATGTATTTAATGTTATGTATATATATAATTATCTTTATACTGACACCAATTAACATGTAGAACTGTTCAAATTACATAGGTCATTTATATAAAGATAATCATAAACTACTCGTATTAAAAAATGCAATGAAAAAAAAAAAAATTATTCACCCGAAAAGCCAATTATTATGTCAAACAGGAGAGCTTACAGAGCCACAGAGATAAGAGTTTCTTATGACACATAGTTGTCCTACTACAGTACTAGATGGACAATACCACAGTTCTCTTCTAAGAAACCCACGTTTCTTAATATTAACATTATTCTCTCTACGGTATTCTGTTAAAAAATGATCCAATCAGATAGGAGAATTGCAATAACGGAGAATATCCGACGGAATAAAATAATTTTCTTCTACCATATAACCGTGCATAACTCCAGATATGTATGCCACATAATTTTTTCTTCAAAGTGAAACCGAAGACGGTTGATATTGAAACAATCTGTAGTTTTACGAAGTAAGAAAGAAAAACACGTACTGTTTTAATATATAATTCCGTGGAGTATATATAATTTTTTTAGTTCACGTGATCGTTCCGTTGAATAAGGTAGATATACATGCAAGACCCTTTATCGAATTAGTTCTATCATACTAGAAGAGAAACTTTTAAATTTTTGTCTGAGTAAGTGATAGTAAATTACCGATATGCATAATATGTTTAATAGTCATCTTTATACTAGATTTCTTACATTCTAAATATAGGAGAGATTCGAATGATTGGACATATCAGTATAATAGATTTTGTTTCCCGTTATGAAAAGATAGCAGAATTTAAAGAAGAATAGATTTATTCAGTATGTGTTAGGAATTTATTCTTGATAAAAAAAATATGTGTCTTATTCTATATTAATAGAAGGAAACTTTAGTTTTTCCTTTAAATAAGAACAATTATATATTGAATTGTATTAGAGTTTGTTCGATAATTATTGAATTTTTAACCCTAATTTTCTTAATATTTGGGTAGTTAGGGTTTGACCGAGACCTATCGCCAGAAGTTGCCCTTTTGGGAGAGGCAGCAGAGACTAGAGCAGAGTTTTACAGTAGTCTATGTAGGACAGAGAGTAGTATGTTCCTTTATTGCCAATACTATAATTGTCAGCATACTATTTGCGCATGTACCTGATGGCCAAGTGTATAATTAATGCTATAGCATCGATGAATCAGTTATTGTATTGGTAAATTGTTGCTTCGCTATGGGCGTATATGTGTGTGACTCAAAGCTAATTATTCTCGCCTCGGGTTATATTAGCAATATTTTCTAATGAAAAATTTTTCAATGACCTTAGGGAATTATATAAGTGAGGTGGTCTGAATTCATTATACACAAATTGTATAATGTTTCTTATATATTACTCAATTGTATAACAAGGTATATAGTATTACACATAACACAATGAGCGAAACTCCAGTTTTCAATGCAGATGGTTCTGCCCAAAGTAATGACGCTTCCGAAGATGTTAGAATTTTAGGATACGATCCTTTAGTTTCCCCAGCTTTATTACAAGTTCAAATTCCAGCTACTCCAAAGGGTATTGAAACTGCCAAGAGAGGTAGAAAAGAATCAGTTGAAATTATTTCAGGTAGAGATGATAGAGTTCTTGTCATTGTTGGTCCATGTTCTATTCATGATTTAGATGCTGCTCAGGAATACGCTTTAAGATTAAAGAAATTATCTGATGAATTAAGCAAGGATCTTTTAATTGTCATGAGAGCTTACTTAGAAAAGCCAAGAACGACTGTTGGGTGGAAAGGTTTAATTAACGATCCAGATGTGAACAACACTTTCAACATTAACAAAGGTTTACAATCCGCTAGACAGTTATTTGTTAATCTAACTTCTATCGGTTTACCAATTGGTTCTGAGATGTTAGATACTATTTCCCCACAATACTTAACAGATCTTTTATCATTCGGTGCCATTGGTGCTAGAACCACTGAATCTCAATTACATAGAGAATTAGCTTCTGGTTTATCCTTCCCAATTGGTTTCAAGAACGGTACTGACGGTACTTTAAATGTTGCTGTTGATGCTTGTCAAGCTGCTTCTCACTCTCACCACTTTATGGGTGTCACAAAGCATGGTGTTGCTGCTATTACTACTACCAAGGGTAACAAGGATTGTTTCGTTATCTTAAGAGGTGGTAAGAAGGGTACCAACTACGATGCTAAATCAGTTGCTGAAGCTAAGGCTCAATTACCAGAAGGTTCAAATGGTTTAATGATTGATTACTCTCATGGTAACTCTAACAAGGATTTCAGAAATCAACCAAAGGTTAATGATGTTGTTTGTGAACAAATCTCAAAGGGTGAAAAATCCATTGTTGGTGTTATGATTGAATCTAACATCAACGAAGGTAACCAAAAGATTCCAGAATGTGGTAAGTCTGGCTTAAAATACGGTGTTTCCATTACTGATGCTTGTATAAGTTGGGAAACTACTGAAGATGTCTTAAAGAAGTTAGCTGCTGCTGTTAGAGCTAGAAGAGAAGTTAACAAGAAATAAACGTAACCAGTTTTTCTTCATTATTTAAAAAAAGCATAATCTCTCTATATATATTAATGTGTATGAACTTCATATCTATTTTAAAATAATCTAAATATTTAGCGTATCAAATTCTGTCTCTATATGACTCAATCACCAGAATTAAATTATTATTTTCGATTAATAATTTATTGTCTTTTTTTTTCTAAAAAAAAGAAGTCAATTTGTAAGATGCGTGAATATATAAAGGTTAATTTATTAAAATACCTTGGCACCTGTAAAGGAAGTTCAACAAAATAACAGTTTTAAAGTATGCCAGTGGTTCACGTTATTGATGTGGAAAGTGGAAATTTACAATCCTTAACCAATGCAATTCAATATTTGGGTTATGAAGTCAAATTAATTAAGACTCCGGAAGATTTTAGGATCGCGCAGCCCAATTTACTAATTCTTCCAGGTGTAGGTAATTATGGCCACTTCGTTGATAACTTATTTTCAAGAGGGTTTGAACAGCCTTTAAGAGAATATATTAAATTAGATAAACCAATTATGGGTATCTGTGTCGGTCTGCAATCTTTTTTTAAAGGGTCGGAAGAATCACCTCAAAGTGATGGATTTGATATTATCAACCTAAGGCTATCGAAATTTGATGATTCTTCTAAACCTGTCCCTGAGATTGGATGGAACAGTGTTACTACAGATAGTGACTTGTTTTTTGGCCTTGATCCATACAAGCGTTACTATTTTGTTCACTCTTATGCAGCCATTCTTGATGACGAGAAACAGTCCTATTTAGCCCAACAAGGGTGGAAAATTGCGAAGGCTAAATACGGCGATGAAGAGTTTATTGCTGCCATAAATAAGGGAAATATATTTGCTACCCAATTCCATCCTGAAAAGTCTGGGTTGGCTGGTCTTTCCATTATTAAAAATTTCTTGACAAGAAATGTCAATCCAGAGCTTCCTCCCTACACCGAAGAACAGAAAAGAATATTTGCCAACGATTATACAAACTATGGTTTAACCAGAAGGATTATTGCATGTTTAGACGTCAGAACTAACGATCAGGGTGATTTAGTAGTAACAAAGGGAGATCAATATGATGTTCGAGAAAAATCAGGAAATAGCGATGTCAGAAATTTAGGAAAACCAGTTCAACTGGCTCAAAAGTATTATCAGCAAGGTGCAGATGAAGTTACATTTTTGAATATTACCTCCTTCAGAGATTGTCCTTTGAAAGATACACCGATGTTGGAAGTGTTGAAGCAGGCTGCGAAGACGGTTTTTGTCCCATTAACTGTAGGTGGTGGTATTAAAGATATTGTGGATACAGATGGTAAAAAAATTCCTGCTTTAGAAGTAGCCAGTTTATACTTTAGATCTGGTGCTGATAAGGTTTCTATTGGTACTGATGCAGTTTATGCTGCTGAAAAATATTATGCTTCTGGTAACAGAGGTGATGGCACGTCTCCGATTGAAACAATTTCGAAGGCATACGGTGCTCAGGCTGTGGTAATTTCAGTGGATCCTAAGAGGGTTTATGTTGATAGATCAGAAGATACAAAAAATAAAACTTTTACTACCAAATTTCCTGATTCTGAAGGTCGTACTTTGTGTTGGTATCAATGCACCATTAAGGGTGGTAGAGAATTGAGAGATCTGGGTGTGTGGGAGTTGACAAGAGCCTGTGAACAATTGGGAGCAGGTGAAATTCTATTGAATTGTATAGATAAAGATGGTTCAAACTCTGGCTATGATTTGGAATTAATTCAACAAGTTAAAAGTGCGGTAAGTATTCCTGTAATTGCATCAAGTGGAGCTGGTAATCCAACTCACTTTGAGGAGGCATTTAAGAATACTAAAGCAGATGCATGTCTAGGGGCCGGTCTTTTTCACAGGGGAGAATATACTGTCAATGACATCAAGAAGCACCTGCTAGATCATGATTTAAAGGTTAGAATAGACAACATAGGATAATGAAATCTAAGCATGACAAAACTAAACATATATATATATATATATACACGTATCAGTATCTGAATATTGAAAAGCTTGCTACCATATATATGTACTGAAAATATTATACTACATCTTTTTGGTGCTTCGGCGGAAGGAATGAAAAATTTTTAAAAATGCGATGAGATAATAAAATTTTCTAGCATTGATATATACTAACTGATTTCAGTAATAGAATAGTTATTGAAACAAAACCAATAGACAATCCTAACAATCAATATGGCTAGAGCAGGTAGTACCAATGCTAGAAAGCAAAGACATGATCCTTTAATGAAGGATCTAGATTCTGTACAAGGTAACTTAAGAAAGGTTAAGATGAAGAAATCTGAAGAATATGAAGATAAAGAAGATTCCTATGTTGATGCTAAAGCCTCCAGAAAGATTTTACAATTAGTCAAGGAGCAACAGGATGAAATTGCGGAAGAAGAACAGGCTGAATACCAAAGAGATGTACAGGCTGCAGGGAGGTTTAAACATATTGACTATAATGAAGAGGAAGAAGATGATGATCAAAATGATAATGATGAGAATATTTCTGACTTTGAACCTGAAGATGATTATCAAGAAGAAGAAGAAGAAGAATTAATTGAAATTGGGGAAGAGGATGCTGCATTATTCGATCAATATTTCAAGAGGTCTGAGGATTTTTCGTCTGTTTCAGGAAGTTATAATTTAGCAGATAAGATTATGGCTTCGATTAGAGAAAAGGAATCCGCATTAAAGAGTGAACAAATGGATGATGACGAAGAGGAAGGAGAAGAAGGAGAAAGACAAGCAAAACCAATGGAAGGTGTCGCTTTACCTGAAAAAGTTATCAGAGCTTACACCACTGTTGGCACTATTTTAAAGACATGGACTCATGGTAAATTACCAAAGTTGTTTAAAGTTATCCCATCTCTGAGAAATTGGGAAGATGTTTTATATGTTACAAATCCAGAAGCTTGGTCCCCACACGTAGTTTATGAGGCAACAAAATTATTTGTTTCTAACTTATCCGCCAAGGAGGCTCAAAAGTTCATCAACATGGTTCTTTTGGAACGTTTCCGTGATAACATTGAAACAAGTGATGACCATTCTTTAAATTATCATATCTATCGTGCTATTAAGAAATCTCTATACAAACCAAGTGCATTTTTTAAGGGTTTCTTATTCCCATTAGTGGAAACTGGTTGTAATATTCGTGAAGCCACCATTGCTGGTAGTGTATTAGCCAAGGTTTCCGTTCCAGCATTACACTCTGCTGCTGCATTGAGTTATTTGTTAAGATTGCCATTTTCTCCAGCCACAACTGTATTCATTAAGATTTTATTAGATAAGAAATATGCTTTACCATACCAAACAGTTGATGAATGTGTCTATTACTTCATGAGATTCAGAGTTTTAGATGATGGAAGCAACGGTGAAGATGCGACTAGAGTTTTGCCTGTAATATGGCATAAGGCATTCTTAACCTTTGCACAACGTTACAAGAATGATATTACACAAGATCAAAGAGACTTCTTATTAGAAACTGTACGTCAAAGAGGACATAAGGACATGGGAAGTGAAATAAGAAGAGAATTACTTGCAGGAGCCGCAAGAGAATTTGCGTCTTCCGAGGCTAAGGATTCTATGATGATTGATGTCCAGTAAATATAGCATACAAGAGCTAGGTATATAAATGTATATTATAATAGAATTAAACTCATTAAAAGTCATTCAATCTCATATACCATCAAGCATACTGATAATTACCATACACAATATATAAAAAAAATGTCCGCTCATCTACTATCAAACTAAGAGCTGTAAAATATACTGAGCCAATGTTAGCGAAAAGAGCGTGGTTAAACCAAATTTGGGCTTCATAAAGTATACGTCCGATTGTGTGGTAATGTCACAAAGAGCTTACGGTAATTAAATTAGAATATCTCAAATCGAACAGGAAAAAAACTTTCCAAATTCAATTCAAAATAACAATTCTCATACCACTCAGAATTTCATACTAACAACTCAGATTGTATAAAGAGCCAACATTTTGTTTTAAAAACAAATACTAATGTGTTACAACTTAATATTTAATTATACTTAAGAAGAAATACTATTTTCTTAAATAGAAGAAAATTTTCAATATCTTTCCGGGTAACATAATGGACAACTACAACTGTTAGGGTTTTATGTACAGATAATGACAATAAAGATGCTCGGTTATGTGTATATAGTAAATTATTATATGATTAATCTGCCATCATCAATGCTTTCTTCTTACCTTTCTTATTCTTCTTATTATGTTTTTTAGTGTTGGTTTTGGCATTTTGCTTGTGAAATGGAGATGTTAATTGACCTTCA
>PPOM03000312.1:48288-67337 GCA_003708925.3 Kazachstania martiniae
CAAAGGCACTGAACAAATGAAGACGTGTAAAATTTTAAGTCCCATAAAAGGTAAAACAATCGATTGCTGTTGTATGTGGACCTTGAAGAGAGATATCTCTGGTTTACCTTTAATGATTCTTGGTAATTTTATGCCTGTATTATCGCAATCTTCAGGTGCCTGAGCGAAAGAGACATTGCCGTACAAGATCCAAAAAGCAAAAAAACACATCAATATAGTGGTACCTACAAATGTACTATATCCCTACAAAAAAATCTCCAAAATTGGGTTATAATGTAATCTTCTTGTTTGCATATATTTTTGTATTTCTGTAATACATAATAATACTATTATTACCCAGTGTCCTACCATTTACCCTGATATATGGTACACCACACTACAGGAACCTATACACAATCAAAAAGAAACTAAAAAGAATGTTCGGGAATCTTCTTTTTTATTGTATTTTAGCTTTACATAATGAAAGTTTAAAAATAAAAATTATTATTAGTTGCCTTTGAGACAGCGCACAGGATTGTACGGACAGTAATGAAATAGCCCCTCAGATAATCTCATAGACCACTAATTTAAAAAAAAGAAAAACACCAAATCTTCTTTTTCCCGCACTTCTGTACGGATATTTCTCTTTTGTTATTTATTTTTCTTTTTCCTGCTTGCCTGATGCGGAAAACAATATTGCTGCCTTAATTACTAGTAGATTCATAGAAAATGTTGTATATCCTCAATGCATTGGACAATACTCACTATTAGATCTCTGTAGCAGTCCTCTACTTAAATAATCTACATATTTGTAAAATAAACAAATAAAAAATTTGCGTCCTCATCGATTCATCGATTAGATGTACTTTTGTTCAAACATAGGTGATGACAAGAGAAAACTTTTCATCTTTGTTTAGTTGATGAAAAATTATTGAAATTCTTTGCTTTTATTTTAAATTTTTTTTTATTTTTTTTTTGATCGAGATTATATATAACATAATATTATAGAAGTATATATTAGTTATCTATTAGTGAAGTAAGAAAGAATATACTGTTTCATGGAGTTTCAATAAACTGTCTAAAGCATTATAAAATTAATAATAATCGGATTTTTTTATAAAAAATAATTTGAATAAAAAATACCAAGAAAAAAAATTGAAATTTTTTCTTTTTAATATTCGTTTGCCTTTCATTTTTTTTATCACTCTTTTTTACAAAGTTAATATTCCAATAATTATAAACAATGTTTAGATTTGCACAATCTCAACCATTAAAAGGTAAAGTTCCAAATCAGTTCATCTCAAACGGTACAAAACATACGTATAATCCTCATGCGATGAGATTCAATAGTGCCAGTACTAATGGAATTCCAAATGAAAACAATTTAAACGACGACCAAATGCATAACAATCATTATAATAACACTTCTACTAATAATAGCAACAACAATAATGATATGATGAATTTATCTCATGCTGATAATAGAGTTCGTCAGTTCCGCTCTACAAACAATCAGACTCCTCTGCATTCTAACTACAATAACCACAACCATAATAATAATCATAATAATGCTTCTCATTCTAATTCTCATTCTAATAATTCGCATAATAATCAAAAATATAACAACCGTAATAATAACCACAATAATCAGAAGTATAATAATAATAACAATAACAATAACAACAACAATAACAATAACTCTTCTGTTAATCCAGATTCTCCTTGGTTCCATAAAGTGTGTGCTTTTGAAGATTGTGTTTCTCAAACGCTATACATGTCCCAAACCCCAAGAAGAAAAAATATCAAGCATCGTTCTGAACACCCTAACTCAAATGCTAATCCATTATTTTGGGATTCGATCGGTAGGGCCATGGGATTGTATCATGATTTAATGAATACACCCGAGTTAAATTCAGATAGGGTATCCAAGTTAGTTCACTTATTACATAACGGGTTGAGAGCTAACAGAAATCAGTTGACTAGGATGAACAAAAAACCTGATTATGACTCTCAATCTTTCCACAAAGAAATGACTAATTATTTGTGCAAATCTTTGAGAGAAATCTCTGACGATGTATTAAATGGTAAAGTCGAATTAAATGAATATGGGGCTATGCATTTAATTACGGCATTCAAAGAATTATTGTTATTTGAGGAAGCTGTCCAAATTTGGAAGAATGCTATTAATGGTATTAACAACTACACCTCTAACATTTTCTTAAATCCAAGAGTTGTCGGTGTTATTTTACCGATTCTTTATGACAACGGTGTCTCTTACCCAGAAATTCAGACTTTGTATGAAAAATCCTCGTCTATGATTAATTATTTCCATCCAAATTTATCAGTTGGTATGATTAGAGCTTCTTTATCCGCTAGTGAAAATGAGATGGCTTTAAAATTATTCCAGAAGCTATGTGAGGAATCGACCGAAATGAAATACGGGTACTTAATCGAGACTCATTTATCATTCATTGGAGAATGTAAGGATTTAAATGTTGCCCAAACTTTCTTCGATAAAGCCTTAAATGATGAAATGCCATACAAGATCGATTTACAAGTTTCATACGTGAAGTCCTTCTTAAGAAATATTTGGAGTCAAACTCATGATTTCAACCGTATTTATGAAATTTGGTACAAATCTTCTCTACATTACGGTAGAAATGTCAATCATGGTATTTCTTCTTCCTTAAATGATACATTCTTTGATATCTTTTTCGAAAATTATGCTAGCGATAAAGCTCAAGGCTTCCAAAGTTTACAGAATTTAATTCAAACCTATAACAATATCAAGAATATCGATGAGCCATTCTTTAATATTATATTAGCCAAATGTACTATCTGGCATGATCGTAAAATCTTGGAGTACATTGACAAAAGTTACGAATTGTTTGATATTCCAAAGACTATCGTTGCCTATAGAATCCTCTTAAAATCAATGGGTTCCGTTGATGATACTTGTAATAGTGAAATTTTACAAAGATGGATAGATTTAATAAAAAAATCTGATGAAATTGGTCAAAGATTTATCGCCAATGCCGATTGGGCTGCTTTAAGAGATGCAACTGTTACCTGGACACAATCTAAGAGAGACAATAACACACCCGCTACTATTAATAACAATGATACTGCTGCTAACACTATTCCTCCAACTCCATCTGCAACCCCAACCCCAAACAATGAAATGGAGAACGTGCACGTTAACGATATGGATTTCTACTCTCACCCAGCTTTCCAAGCTTTAAATGCATCCGGTGCTTTTGATGATATGGGTGGACATGATACTTCATCCAATGGTTCAACCACTGCGGCTCCAACGCCAACTGCACCTGTTCCTTTATTGAAGTCAGTATCTCAACAACCACATGTGATTGATGCCAGAATGATTCTTTATTTACAGATCGTTAAAAGGTACTCTCCATATTGTCGTGACTCTAGACAATTGGCAAGACTAACTACTGGTACTGCTGTCAAATATTCTGTTTTGCAAGAAGTTTTAAACCAATTCCAGACTTTAGATGTTGAGGATATTTTAATCCCAGATTTACAAAATTTGAAGCCAACTTGTGTTTAAAATTCTAGCTTAGGTGACACGTCTTTTCTTTCTTTCATCAAGTGTCACTATAATTTCCTATTCTAATTTGTTATTGTTCTATCCTAACATTTTGTTTTATATTTGCTTTGATTTCATATCAATTTTATTATATTCAGCTAGTCAACATTCTTCTAATTATAGATACACTCATGACAAAAATATGAACTTATCAACTTATTCTTTTTAATATGCTACTAAAGACTTTTAATTTATCATGTTCATTATTATATTCAAAAAATTTATTTACTTCCTGAGTTTTCTCAAGGATCATTTTTTATTCATATATTTATAGATTATATATACAAATAGTACCATTACAGAAAATGACTATTCATGTTGATTTTTGCCTAATATTTATTGCTTTTAATGACATTATATTCTATTTTCTTTATACCATCTTTTACCTTTTCCTCCAGTAATTCAATACTGAGAATGATATCTTTCTCATCGTTTGATTCAATTAATAAATATAATTTTGGCTCATCTGCTTCTGTTTCAGGTGATTTTCCTTCAGGGTAGAATTTACCTCTATTAGTAATACTACAGCCGGTCTCTTGCCTAATAGACGATAATGTTGTATTTTTAGTTGCTTCCCATCTTATCAGTTGAGGAAGATCATTTACATTAACATTTGCACTAAACGTGGTGGAACCATCCGCATTTTTGGTTTTTACAATTTTATATTCCAATTTAGAGAATTGAACCGTATCTGTAGTAATTAAACTCGATGACTTCTCGTTAGTTTCTTCTGAATCGTTGTTCCTTTCGCCATAATTTGACACTTGTTCATATTGTTGTCGTTGCTGTACTTCCGTTTCTTCTCGTTTAGCATCAAGGTTGTCCAAACCTTTACCCCCAAACCCTTTAATTAACTTAAACTTACCTTCTTTCATACCTGTTTCGAATTTTGAAGACAGTTCTTTTAAGCGCTCAATTTGTGACGAGTTATGCACCTTAAAATCTTCCTCTCTCATCGCTTTGTATAGGATATACGCAGAGTTCAATTCATCAGGCAGAAGTAATGTTATTGCATCACCATGGTTTGATCCTCTAGCCGTACGTCCTGTAGTATGAACATATTGTGCAAATGTCTTTGCTGCATTATAGATTATAACTAAAGATACTTCTGGTACATTTAAACCTCTTGATAGTACCTCCGTACAAAGTAAAATGCTATTTGTCGTATTCTTGAAGGCTGATAGATTAGCGACACGCTCTGGATATGATTTACCAGCGTGTATTGAATATATATCAAACCCAAGATCTTCCAATCTACTACCTAAAATATCACATATCTGTTGACTAGAGACAAAAATGATTGTTTTCTCATCAGTATTTGAATCATAACTTCCTTCTCCTCTAAGATTTTGTCGGGATTCTAATATTGAAACCAATCTATTGAATTTGATGTCATCTGTATCACATATTTCAAAGTTTTGCCTAACATTTTCATTAACAATGTTAGCTGAATTGATGGTGATGGAGAGAGGTCTTTGGAGAACCCTAGATGCAAAGCTACGAAGTTTGTTCGGGAATGTAGCACTAAATAGAACGCATTGTTTATCTGGCCTTATAGTCCTTAAAATTTGAGTTATTTGGGGCTCAAAACCTAAATCAAACAAACGATCTGCCTCATCCATGATAACAAACGTAATACGTTTTGTGGATATTAATCTACCACTGTTTAAAGTAAGTAAATCAATAAAACGACCGGGTGTAGCTACCACAATCTTAACGCCTCGCTTGATAATATTAATCTGTTTCTTTAACTCGGAGCCACCAGTGCAACAGACTGATGTTATAGATTTATCAAACTCTGAAAATTTTCTTAATTCTTCGTGTATCTGCAATGCAAGCTCTCTAGTGGGTGCTAGAATCAATCCAATTGGGCCCGTCTCTTCTTTCAATAGATTTCTTTGATCTTTAACATGCCTTAAAAGAGGTAAAAGATACGAAATAGTTTTACCACTACCAGTTTTAGATATACCAATCACATCCCTACCACTCATAATAGCTGGAATAGCCTGCGATTGAATTGGTGTCAATATTTTAAATTGAAATCGATCTTTAATCAATGTCATTACAGATGTATTTAACCCCAACTGGGACCATTTAGTTATTGGATTTGGGCATCCTTCGCCCTTGATTTTAATATTATCCAATATAAGTCGAAGATCTTTCACTTCCTCTTTAGTCATCTTACTGATATCCTCCGGCTCATTGTAGAAAGATTTTCTGAAAGGTTCTAATTCACTTTTCTTGTATTGTACTGCGGAAACTTTTTTAAGTGATTTCAGGCTAGCAAGTTTTCTCAGTTTTGAAGTCATTGTATTTTCAGTTCCATTTGTGTCATCCATATCAATGTTATCATCATCTGACTCCCAATCAAAAATATCTTCTTCCTTCTTTTCCACAAAATGGTTCCCATTATCTTTCACTGATTCCTGCAGAGTATTCATCAGAGCATCTAAGGGATCTGTTGTATGTGCGTTTATCTCAATAGGCATATCAGAGGGTTCATCATTGCTAATGCTCATTGGAAGTGGCTCAAAAAGTTTTAAGGTTTTAACTTCGTTTATTTCATCATCACTATCGTCAAAAGAAACCTTCTTTCTTTCATTCTTTCGTTTTTTCCCTTTAGGCTGCAATGATTTGAGAGATTCTTGTTCATTTTCTTTGAGTTCATCTTGCTCCTTTTTCTTGCGTCTCCATTCCTTTAGCTTTTCTCGTCTAGCTGCAGCTTTCTGTTCCTTGAGGTTACTATCTAATTCTTCTTTAGTGTTAGTAATATTTGGTTGTTGTGATAACTCTATGTTCTGAGTATTTGAGGGCAACTTATCCAAGTCATTTTGGGCTTTCTTTTGCTTCCATTTAGCTAGCTTCTCCTGCCTTTCCCTCAAAATTTGCTCTCTATTTTTAGCATTATCGACACTTACAGACTTCATTTATTAATACTATGTATTAACACCACTGGGTTATTTTACTTCTGTTGTAAATGTTTACTTATAGAATCAAGTCATCAGTATCATGCAATCTTTTTTTTTTTCCATTTTTCGTTAGTAAAATGATTTTAAGAAATTCGAAAGGTAGAGAGATATTCGAGCATGCCAAAAATGTTAAGTTATAGTCTTCAGAGAGGTCACATATAAATTACCAACAAGCAAAATTTATTTTTAGTTTAAAATAAAAATACAGAATGTCAGGTAGACCAGAAAAGCCGGTTTGGATGTCCCAAGAGGACTATGATAAGCAATACGGGATACCTTCTGGACCAACTGAACATATTAAACCTATGCCTGTTACAAGAGAGGTGCAACCTCCAACTGATAATAATTTAGAAGGTAATGAGGAAGCTAAAGCACAATTTAAAATACAAAAACGTCGTCATGAAAGATTCGATCAAGCAGAAAGAAACAAGAGAAACGAGATACACAGAATGAGAGAAGAACAATTCAAAAAACATGAAATTGAAATGACAGCTAATAGAACAATAAATGTCGACCAAATTGTTAGAGAACATTATAATGAGAGAACTGTGATTGCAAACAGATCTCGTAGAAATCTCTCACCAATTATTAAACTTCGTAACTTCAACAACGCTATCAAGTATATGCTAATCGAAAAATATTCAAAGAAGAACGATGTCGTACTAGAGTTAGGTTGTGGTAAAGGCGGTGATTTGAGAAAGTATGGTAATGTTGGGATTTCGCAATTTATAGGTATTGACATTTCTAATGCTTCAATTCAAGAAGCTCATAAGAGATATAAATCTATGAGAAATTTAGATTACCAAGTTATATTAATAACTGGTGATTGCTTTGGTGAATCATTGGGGCCGGCCGTAGAACCATTTCCTGAATGTAGATTTCCTTGTGATATCGTATCTACCCAATTTTGTCTTCATTATGCTTTTGAAACGGAACAGAAAGCTAGAAGAGCCCTGCTAAATGTTTCAAAATCTTTAAAGGTTGGTGGCCGTTTCTTTGGTACCATTCCTGATTCTGAATTTATCCGTTTTAAATTAAACAAGTTTAGTAAAGATGTAGAAAAGCCATCCTGGGGTAACTCAATTTATAAAGTAACCTTTGAAAATAATGATTACCAAAAAAACGGCAATGAGTTCTCCTCTCCTTATGGCCAAATGTACACATATTGGTTAGAGGATGCTATTGATAATGTTCCGGAGTATGTTGTTCCATTTGAAACCTTAAGAAGTTTGGCTGATGAGTATGGTATGGAGTTAGAGCTACAAATGCCATTCAACCAATTTTTCGTCCAAGAGATTCCAATGTGGATGGACAAATTTTCTCCAAGAATGAAGGAAGGTTTGCAAAGAAGTGATGGTAGATATGGTGTTGAAGGGGATGAGAAGGAAGCAGCTGCTTATTTTTACACTATGTTTGTCTTCCGTAAGGTCAAAGATTATGTCGGGGATGAGCCATGATGGAAGCCTGATCAATTAATGATTAAAAGATAAATAACTATATATATTTCATTACGCAAATATACTGATTAATCACAAACTGTACTGAGATATATTGCCCGTCTACTGACTTATTATCTTATTATGAGTTAGCTATAAAGCAGTTGTGACTGTCATCGTTTGTGAATTAATCAACATGGTTGGAGGTAGTCCATCTAACCAAACGTCTAAATCCTCAACATACTGTAAACTTGCATCTGGGTCTTTGTGAGTCCCCAGCGCTGGGATTGGTAATGTTGAAAAGATTAAACTTGATGATCTCGATAGCTGTACCATAATATCATTAAGGATTAAATGTTGCGCCCTACTAGGTAAATCGTTGAAACACAAATTATTCATAGCTTCAACGAGACTACTGTTATTTGAAAAAGCTGGTGTTATATCTGATCCTTCTCGTCTTACAGAGCAACTAGTACCAGCGTCTGGACTATTTGATTTATCAAATACGGGTATCAAAGTTGGTTTATCACCTGAACCATCCTCTAAGACACGTGTGTTAGGTAGAGCATTACTGGAAAATACAGGTTTTAAGTTATGTGATGACATTGTTTTGTTAATATCTCGCCGTTTACCACTCTTCTTCATTGTATCAAGTTTTTGTGCGATTTGGTTTATTGATAAATGAGAACCATGAAGTGACAGAGAATCAGTATCACTTGCTGAGTCTTCACTTACTGAAGCTGTTTGTACAGTATTATTTGGCATGTTGGAACTCATCTTAAAGGATACTCCCATTTTTTGCAGTTTAGATGTATCATACTTTTCTACTTTAGATTGTGCATCAGTGGATATAAATGTTTGATTAACTGAGAATCTACGTCTTGGAATTTTAGTGCTTCTTGCTTCCACCAAATCTTTCCACCATAGATTTCCTTTCAGTTTTGCGTTAACATAATTAAAGGAAATAGATTCACCCTTAATAATTGTATTGTATATTCTAAATTGATCTAGAGAGACAACCATGACTTCTGCTTCTATTCTTAAAACTTGTAATAAATTGGTCATGCGCTGGTTTTCTGTTGGACGATCCGCTTCATTTTCAACAAAGAGGATAACTCTTAAACGGTGTGTCTTCTTCCATTCAGGTACAGTTACTAAAATAGCACCCAATTGTAATATTAGAGTATATGTATCAAAGTTGGATGTCATCATCGAAGGGTATTCGTTAGTTGCATTCATGGTAGCACACATTTGGATTGGATACAGATCAATGATTTGTTTAACGGTCATATTCGAATGTTTTGTTGGCAATTCCATCCTTTTGAAACCACTTGCAATTGCAATATTTGATTGGAGTAATGATAGATCTTCAATTACTTCTACCCATTGTGAAACTTTAATTTTTTCTTCATTTTTACAAGCATCTGTAGGTAATGGATTTGCAACTGCTGGCATATTAATTCTAATGGTATTTGTTTCCAAATTCTGAGCTGCTGTCATTGTGCCGTTATTATCACCTGTGGGATTTAGATCATAAAAGCCTATTACTGTAATATTTGGTTTCATACCACCTAAACCAGATCCAAGAAAAACATTTCTAATACCCCATGGTAAGGTTGGACCTGTACCTATTTGGACAAATGCTTTGATGTTTGCTAAATCTCTTATCTTCACCCAAGCACCTTTCTGTGTCTTCAGCTCCTTGTATTGCTCTTGAAAATTCTTCGTAACTGTAACATGACCTAAAACATATAACCCACCCTTTTTCAAATGGTTGCAAAACTTAATCAGATTCCAGCTCGTTCTTGGGCTATCAACAAAAAGCAGGATTTGCGGTCTCCAGTATTTAATATTATCCTGCTTCAACCTAAGTAAATATTTTCTCACTTGATGGTATATTAAACTCTGCGAAACATCTCCCCATGGTTTGGGAGGACAGAAATAATGAATGATAAGAAATAAAATGGTCATTGCCAAGATTAGGGCCGATGCTGTGATACCATCTACAATTATCATTGCAACAACAGAAAGAAACAAACCAGACAATGCCGTGTATCTATCAAAATATTTAAATGATGGCCTAAAATTCGGAGCAGCTGCAATCTCTAGAAGGAAGCACGCTAGGTTCATAACAATGAAAGTCATGAGAAAAGTCATAGTAATAAATGTAGCAATTTTATTTACATCAGAAAATAGACACAACTGAGTTAATACCCATGTGAAAACAAGAGAAAACGTAGGATGCTTGCTCACATAATCCAACCCAGGTATTATTGTATCCTTTGCAATTGCTTCTAAGACATATGCAGCACCTATCATACCAACAATGATTGAAAAAAATGACGTTGCTAATTCTCCCATAAAAATTAATGTCTGAAGAGAGCTAACTGATTGAATGACTTGAACTTCCTTATACAATGTTTCCCTCGGAATAGATGAACCCATTGATAATACTACTAATGCGTAGCAGAAAAATGTGAACAATAACCCCCATAAAGTACCCTTTGGGATTGATTTTGATGGCTTTCTTAATTCACTGGACATACCAGCACCTGCAAAGATACCCGCTGTTGCAGGGAAGAAAACACCAAACAAACTGTTAAATGTTTCCTTAGTAGTCAATAAAGAACCTGCTGCACCTGCGGTAAACTGTGGAAACAAATTACCCTTGAAGGTACTCCAAGTTGGACCTGTGTAAGTTATATTTCCCTCTATAAATGGAGCTTTGGTCAAAATAGATACAGGAATGGAAATAATAGATGAAATGAAAATTAAGAATAAGATATTACCTGCTTTAGAAACAGATTGGGAACCCACTAATGCTACACCAAAACAAGCAAATAAAATGATTGTCGCATATAGAAACTCGTACCAATGGCCTCTTGGCAGTACTGCATATAAGAGAGCATCCGGTTCGTTTTCGATAGCTTGTCCGAAATTGAATAACAGTGGTTCTACAATACCAATCGCATTCATACCACTATTGAATACTTGTCCTAAAAAGAAAACTAGACCAATCGAACCACCAAATTCTGGACCTAAACACCTTGAAATCATATAATATGCACCTCCACCACGTACAGTACCATTTGTAGATATAGCAGAAATACTTAACGTCGTTAATAAATTAATAGAATAACTTAATAAAAGTAATCCTAAAGTACATATTATACCTAATTGGCCTAGAATAAATCCAAATCTCAGGAACATCAGAATGGATAAAACATTAAGTGCAGTTGGAACAAAGACACCATCGTACGTCCCTAGTTTATCCTTATGAGGATTCTCAGGGTCATATTTTGATGATACTTTTGCACTTGCTGGGGTGGCCTTGTAACTGAAATAGGTCAGATCTTGTTTTCTTCCTGTTATTAGAGATGTAGTTTCATTTGTATTCGTAGACCTATTATTGGAAGCTCCCCTTAAGCCGTGGAACTCACTGGACATATATGTAAAAATCCAATAATAATCTCAGTCAAAAGTACCGATTGAATGCACACCACACCCTGAGGTAAACTTCAAGTTTTGTACCTTTCCTTTAATCGGTTAGTTTTCAAAGTTATGTTAATGAATATTTAACAAATTCTGTAGTAGAATTGATTTTTTTTAAAAAATGAACAAACAAGAAAATAAAGGAACTAAAATGATGATTCATATAAGATAATACTAGACGCTGTTCGTATGTTATTATTGACTATATTACAAAATTTTTCAATTATACTTAAATCGTACATGTTTTTTTTATCACTTGCCTTTTAAGGTTTGCTTATTTTTTGATCCTTTTAGATCTGTTTTCCAACTTCGACCATAATTCTTCAACATCCTGTTCTGTTTCTTCCATCATTTGTCTCTTTCTTTCAGACTTCTTGCTGACTGGCTTTGGTAATTGGGCACGGTCAATAACATGGTCGTCCACCATCTTTATATAATTAATTTTTGAACCCATGTATATCTTCACTAGCAATTTAGTGGATTTTAAGTCAAAGACACGTAAGTATCTATCAGCTCCACCTTGTATCAAATACTTATCATTAACACATTGAATGTAGTTTGACATACCTACTATTTCTCCTTTACCAAACTTACCAATAAGTCTACCTTTTTCATTGAATTTTAAAACATCTTTCTTGGTATCCATGGTTACAAAACTAAACTCGTTTATATTATCAGATAATAAGTTTTGTAAGTCCGAAATTTGCCCAATCATAGATAGGCCAGTCAATGGTTCCCTCTTAGGTAACAAATCAATATAATGCAAAGGTTTACGGCCATGTTGTGTTTTGTAAATACCCAAATGAGACCAACGTGTGATAGCAACAAATTGGTAGTTTAATTTATCCTTATCCAAAGTTGCCTCTTCATTGGATTTCAAAAATCTAACAGCCATAGGCCATACAGGCACTCTTAAATCAATTCGATCATTTGGAACATTTTTTGCTTCCCAAATTTGTTCCAATTTCTTGAAATTGGATGACATTTCAACCAATTTAATTAAATTCTCCTCACCACCATATGCAAAGACAAACTTACCACCTTTAACAGGCCCATCATACAACTGAGCAAATTCTAATGGAGCTTTAATTTCATGTGACTGTAATTTAACCAACTTAGAATTTTTCTTAATTTGAATAATATGAACGTAACCAGATTTGGTTGCTAATATGAATGTAGAATTCTGACCTGGTAGTGGTGATAATGAAACGAATCCATCAGTTAATTTCGTTCTTTTCTTGGACTTTTCAAATAAAGGCTCTAATTTCTTACTATCTAGTAATTTGGAAATAGTGTCGATCACATCGAATTTAGTGAATTGAAAATTAGTCAACAGCTTAGAACTATCCTTAGATGCTTCTGCTTCCGACCTGGCAGTTTCAATTTCCTCTGAAGTATACTTATCCAACAATTCGCAAGATACTAATTCAACATTACCATTATTTCTGGCCAATATTATTGTCCTATCATTGATAACGTGAAATAGATCGATACAATTTGATAGATTTTGTGCCAAATTGGTTTCCAGATGTAACGGTTGCTCAGCATCTTGGATTGATGTATTCACTCCTAAATTGCAAACTACCTCCTTTAATGATCCACTGTCTTGACAACTTACTAATAACCTCATTATGTTGAATCACTTACCTATTATGGTGCTATAATATAACAGAAGTATATTGAGAAGCTCATCGATATTTCATTTTACTTTAACCAAAAATTTTTCAAAAATTTGAAAAAAATCATTTTTCGCCTAAAGGAGGATAATAATGTATAATCAATTATTTGATTTGCATATAGTATTATTATGAAACCCTTGCATATATATATGTTGAACATAGAAGTAAAGTAAATTTGAACAATGAGCGACGGAGTTATAGATGATAGTGCTGATCTGATAGAGGATCATTATGTAGAAGAAGAAGATGAGGATTTTGATCCAACGAAGCAAAGTACAAAGGAACAACAGAGTGAAGAGGAAGATGATGATGACGAAAGGGAAGACATTAGCAATATAGATAAACAGTATTCACATATGGTAAGTGAGAATGGTGGACTCATAAAAACAAGACATGCGAGACTTTTAGAAGAAGAGGAAGAAAGAAAAAATAAATATGAGACATTCCATGTTTCACAGGTCTCAGACAATGTGAAAACATTATGGGAGGAGATGCAGAATGAAAGTAATATGAGACTTTCAAGAACACAGGGAACTAATCGTTCCATTCTCTCTGATGAATGGGGTGATGATCAAGAACAGGATGACGAAATGTCAGGTCATGAAGAAATGGTAATGGTTGAAAGAACATATAAGTTTGCTGGAGAAACCATCCACGAAAAAAAATTAGTACCTAAATCCAGTGATTTGGCAAAAACTTATTCAAAACAAACCGAACAACTACAGAAAGTGAAACCAAACCAAACAAAAGAATTGGACGCTGAGACGAATTCAAAATTGAGAAGGCCACTGAAACGAGCTCCTATTTTAGAACAAATAATTGCGGGCTCCTTGAAACCAAAACTTACAACATTAGAAAAGTCCAAATTGGATTGGAATGACTATGTTGATAAGGAAGGTATTAATGATGAGTTATCTTTACATAACAAGGACGGTTATTTGGCTAAGCAGGATTTCTTGGACCGTGTTCAATCAAACAAAGATCAAGAATACAAACAAATGAGGCAAAAACAATTACAAATGCAAATGAATACCAAATAGTATTCAAATAAATCCACCCTACTTAATGTATTTAGTTGGTACATAGAAGTTGTAATATTATTACCCGCACATTATTTATGAAAAGTATATAAGGCGAGCAAATTTTTCCGGAAGGCATCGATTTTATTTGCCACTTTTATTAGTGTTCTTGTTAATTTATTTCTTGAATTCTTTTTTAAAAAGACCAAATCTCTTTGCCTTTTGGCTTAGATCAAGTGTAGTATCTGTTCTTTTCAGTGTAACAACTGAAATGACCTCAAAGAGGCTCATTACCTTTATTTTGTTACAAACACAGTTTTTGGAAAACAATAATAATGGATGATAAGAGACTGTAGTTTTGATATTTATCGTCTTCTTCGGAAGGATATTTATTTGGGTTCAAATGATTGTTATTGATTTTGGTTGTCTGATGGAACTAGATTTGGTCTGAATATGGTTTGTCAGCATGATTGTTTGTGTATTACAATATTTTCATATTCGGAGTTATGAATGGTGTTTTTAGAAAGTTTAGATCCAGGGAATGTTTACGTTGGGTAGCATTGCAGTTGTTTTGTCTTATGCTTTTTCCTGTCTGTTTTAATGAAGGTCCCGATTTTTTTGGTTGGCTTTTGGTATCATTTATGATACTATAGATTTAATAGGGTAAGCTTGCTTACCCCCCAAAAAGTTTTAGTCGGGGCTATCATAGAACTGATAGGATACATGGAGTGCTTGATATTATGATTGTGAAATTACTCTTTGTGATTATTTCCGTTTTAAAGATTTGAAACTTTTTAGAAATACTATTTGTTTTTCCTTATGTGGGATAGTAATATGCAAGTAATCCTTGGGTCCTTTCGAGGACTATGTTGCAAATCGGAAGACTTTATTTAGTACTATCAGTTACGGCAATTGGAGCTGATGATAATTATTTTTATCCTTCTAAGTATGGATATATGTCGGATTATAGTTGGAAGTGTCGTGGTACCTGCATTTTATTTTCATGGTTTCGATTTTTAATTGATTTCATTCTCTTTTTTTTGAACTTCATTAATTTGTTGTTTTTAGAAAGGAACCTTTAATTGATCACTTGATGCATCCTTATCTTATTATCCGCCTTTCTTTTTTTTTTTCTAATTAATATTTTAAATGAGTTCATTTATATTACTTAGAATTGTGAATGTTATTATTGATACTTACATGTATGTAGTAGGCGAAGTCTGTATTTGCGTTTATTTAGAAAGTCTTGAAATTTTATAGATTTGATTATCTTTTTTTGATATTCATTAGTTATAGAACCGTTGAGTTGAAACATTCTGACCTCCACCAGCAAGTATTCTTTCATGGCAGTAGATTCCATCATTAATTTAATATAAACATCTTTGTTTAACTGAATGTAATCCTTAATGTTCTTCGTTACAGTCATATCATCCCTTTCTAATTTAAGAACTATAAGTTCCAACAATTTGAATGATTTAAATATGCTAGCAAACATTGAAAATATCTCACTCATTCCTTTGAATTTATTAAGATGTGTAGAATCCAGATTATCAATGCCATTTAAAAACTTCACCAACATTTTATAAATATTGATGAAATGGCCATATTTTAAACTTTCACCTGCCAATCTTCGTATATCATTCAATTTACTAATCAGTGATATCATCTCGTTCAGTTCATTTGAAAATATAAATGTTTCAATTAAAATATCCAAGAATTCAATCAATGGCTTTGATAGCGATTGTACCAATCCGTGTCTCACTTTATCCATGTTATTTGAAAGTAAAAATAAAAAGTATGTATAATGAATATTCTATAAAAATGCATTGGTGATCTATTGAACACTAACCAATACACTATCCCCATATTCACTAATTGACATCTATATACATATATATATAATCCGTCGGTGACATATCCATGCTACTATTACTCATCGCATTGTAAAAAAAAATGGTGAAAATTGACTTTTGACACATTTTTGAGTAAAAGTGAAATGACTCAGAAGTATGATATGTATCTCATTGACTTGTTTGCCTTAGTGTCCCAGATAAACTACCAAACGGACGGTAGCATATACTTGTTCCGTGTATAATATGTAACGGCTTGTTGATGTAAACAAAAGAGATTGTGATAAAGAGTAATGTTGCAAGCGTTGTGTTGAAACAGGGAATAGTATAACCTTTTTTTGTAAATTATATGTAGGACACGAATGATTACACATATATTTTGATACAAGATGTAAAACAAAGAGCGTGAGTTTTAACCTTATTGATGACATTGTTCAAAATTTTGTCTTTACACTTTATTTACACTATAGTCCTTAAGTTACCCGCATAGCAGCTGGCTAATAACGGTCTTTTTAATTTGCGACCATATTAAGTTATACCCTTTAAACAGTACTTTTGAATAATGATTGAAACTGCCAGAAAGAACTAAATTAATTCTGATAATTACTATTAAAGATGTCTACAAAGTATGTACTCCATGTTATTGTATCCTGTGATGTATTATTTATCTGAAATTATTTTTTACTAACAAGTTTATTACCCCTTCCTTTGGTAATATAATGAAATTTTCAGTCAAGACCCAATAAATCAAACTACTTCTATTAGTAAACAGGTAGGTGATAATATTCCATCAGATGATGGAAATAAAAAATCATGCGGTTCTAGAGTCAACGAACTGTTTCAGAAATTTACTACTAAATTGAATTGCGGATTAAAATCTTCCAAGAATTTGATTACAAAGGAAATTGACTGTATTTATAATACCACTTCCAAATTGTTAATTCAATTACAGAATCCTGTGGTTGCTGTCAATGTAATCTTAGGTCTTTCTTCTATCACTGCTTTATTTGTCAACTATGTCCATTATGAGAAGAGATTCCTGAAAGGAAAGTCCAATAATTTCATTTGGGCTAGTGCTATATCAACCGTTGGTTTATTAACCTTAGATGGTGTTTTATCCACCAAATATTACAAGAAGTTCGATAAGAAATAAGACCATTAATCTACTATTCTTCTTTTTCGTTAATTTATTTAATTTTATTTCACTTTTCTATGACCTTTTTTTATTTACGTAACAAATTTATATTTTATGGTTGGAAGCTCAAACATCACACTAGCTTAAGTTTAATTTTCGTTCTGTATCAGCTTGTGTAACTCTTCTATAATTTATTGATAATTTTTATTATGAACGTTACTACAGGAATGTCACTTAGCCATGATATTTAGTTCCTGTTGAAATACGAAAAAAATAAGACGAAAAGTAATAAGATCAACCGATTCAATGTACTGCAAGTTTGGTAAAAAGTTGAAACATAATAATATTCTGATTCAATGCGGTTTAGTTGTTCAGTTGGGCTGCTATTCTTAACGTATGTTTTCCATACATTTGCGTTTCAAGATTATTTGCTTAAGAAGTGCTCAGATTCTGGGTTTTGTAAGAGAAACAGAATATATGCCGCTAATATAGAAGAATCTGGGAATAGTTACTATAGTGTAGATGAAAATACAATAATTCATACCGACCTAGACAATATTTTCAGAGCAACAATCATCAAAACGATTCCAAGACCGGATATTGAAGATATTAAAGTGGAGTTACCATTTACTCTAAGTTTCATTAGTGGAATGTCTAGTGTTAGATTTTCTATCGATGAAATTAGAAACCTAACTGGCATAAATCTTCACGAAAACTTAAATAGTCGAAGATATAATGAGACTTGGAATTGGTCAGTGGATCCATCAAAGAATTTTACGAATAGTTTACTCAAAGTTGCTCAGCCATCCAAGAACTGGTTCAATGTTGATGAGTTTACGGTAATTGAAAATGAAGACAAAACCATAAAGGTTCATCTATACCTTGAAAAATTTCGTATGGAAGTTTATTATAAGAATGTTTTACAGATGACTGTCAACGATAGAACTTTATTAAATTATGAACAGTTAAGATCTAAATTAAGCAATTTTCAAAATATTTTACCAGAAGAATCTACTTTCAATATGTTCCATGATAATTTTCAATATTCAAAGTATGATAAGTTACCTTTTGGACCTGAATCAGTTGCACTAGATTTCACTTTCAACGATTATGAAAACGTCTATGGAATTCCTGAGCATGCTGACTCATTGCGTCTGAAAGATACCACTGATTCTGAACCATACCGTTTATTCAATGTGGATGTATTTGAATATAACTTAGAATCAAAAATGCCAATGTATGGTAGTATTCCATTAATGATTGGTGTAAATCCTGAATCATCTGTTGGTTTGCTTTGGCTAAATGCAGCTGACACTTGGATCGATATTCATTACGAAAGTTCAAATACCGAGACTCTATGGATGTCTGAAGCTGGTATTATTGATACTGTATTGTTCTTTGGGGAGAATCCGAGTGATATAACAAATCAATTTACTGACTTGACAGGTAAACCTACTTTGCCTTTAATTAGTTCAATCGGATATCACCAATGTAGATGGAACTATAATGATGAATTAGATGTATTGAATGTGGAGGAAGGGATGGATAATGACCATATTCCGATGGATTATGTCTGGCTAGATCTAGAATATACAGATGGAAAAAAATACTTCACGTGGAAACCAACCGCATTCCCAAATCCAAAGAGATTATTAGATAAATTAATGAAAGTTGGTAGAGAGCTTGTTATATTAATTGATCCACATATTATGAATAATTATGAAATAAGTCAAAAGATTAAGGACGCTAACGTTGCAATCAAGTTAGTTAACAACCTACCATTTTTAGGGCAATGTTGGCCAGGTCAATCAATTTGGATAGATACTTTGGGTAAACTCGGTCAAGAAGTTTGGGATTCATTTTTTAAGAAATTTATTCCT
>PPOM03000312.1:72150-84567 GCA_003708925.3 Kazachstania martiniae
ATTCCAACAATACCTGACAACCTCTCTCTTTCAGCAGTTGTTGGAAAATTGTCACTACAAGGTGATTCATTTGTAGTTCTTAGATCAGGAACTAAGGCTAAGATGTGTCCTTCTGGTACTAGACATCTGAGCAATTCTCTTAGTAGAATCGTCCATTTGTTTTTTGTCAAGGCCGCCCATATCCAAGGACAAAATATAGATGGGATAATATTATCTCCAAATGGTAATTTTAGTTGCAAATATTCTTTATTGTATAAAGTTGTTCTTAAGTTTCTCATTAATTCGGTGTCATTCACACCGACGCCGGGTGTACTCTCGTTTGAAGTTGTTGGAGAATTACTACTTTGTGGTAAGTAGTACTGTGTTGGAATAGATATCTTTTTATAATTATTGATAGTCTTGGCAAAATGATCTTCCAACCACTCACTCTGAATTTCATCGTTCAAAGATTCAGGAACTATTGAATGCTTCAATGGAGCGGTGCCATGTTTCTTATTAGTAGAATAATTTGGAGAATTTGATATTTGGGGTGAAATTGATAAAGACGAAGTAGGTGTTTCTGGTAATGACTGATGAATGTGGGATGATGATGGTCTTAAGGTAGGTGATATAGGAGGTTGCAGTTGAGGGAATGTATGTTTTCTTCTAAAAAAGTTCACAAACCCTGATTTCTTGGGTTGTTTATTTGTATTTTTCTTCTTTTTGCTCTCACTTGTGAATAAACCCATATTCGCTTGCGAATTGTGTGGACTTATCTCAGTACCTTTTGTATCTTCCACATTCTGATCATGATATGTAGAACTCCTTGATGATGCTGTGTTTTGTTTCTTTTCTCGTTCGAACATTTTTCTATCCATACAATCATATATATATTCAGAAGCGTTTTCCTCATCCAGTCTAATCAAATCCTTTTCGTCAGAAACAATAACAACTGAAGATCCAAGCTGGTAGATCTGACCGTCGACCTCTAAAGAGCTCATTAATTGTTCATCCTCAGCATATGTAGCATTAATCCACGGAAAGATATTAATTTGATAATCTGCAACATTTAAACCAGGCTCATCCAATGCAACTTGCCAGCTTGTGATGGTGGCAATTGGTGGTCTGATGATCAAGATATCTATTTCATCAATTGGATTAATACCGGAAGAAATGAGATCACCATTTTCTTCTTGTAAATGCATTAGGTTTGTTTGCTGTACTGATTTCCTTGCTATTGACTTTCTTTTAAATAATGATTGCACAACATGATCTGCAAAAAATAAGGAATTTGTTTGTAATAAATACTTGTGTAATTGAACATACCAGAGATGAACCATATTACCGATCATGGAATAATTATTCATAAAATCTTCATTTATTCCTTGGGCATATTCCAAATGTAAGGGATCGGATTTTGAGATTAGCGTTGGGTCATTTAACAGAGAAATTTGAGGGCTGTCTTTAACAATTTTTAAATACTGTGATGTGAATGCAACATAGGACTTGAGTCTCCTTTTTGCATGAACTAATGCATCTTTTGGTTGTGTCTCTGCATTAAATGACAGAAATATGTCCATTACTGGGAGAATAGGGTTATGTTCAGGGTCATACTTTATTGCTTTAGTTTGACCGTCAATGGGAAGGTTTATAATGCAATATCGACCTGATTTCAAAAGTGGCGATTTACTATCCTTTGGTAAAGTATTCCAATCCCATTTTCTAATCGATTGTTTGTTTTGGACTACTTTTGAAGTTGTACCATGTATACTTGAAATCTTAGTTAATGGATTAGTAACCTTTTCTGTTGATTCCTTTGAACTTATATGAGCTCCATCCAATGCATTATTAGGCTCCCTGGTTAAGGAATGATTATGTTGTGCATCCATTCTATAAAGTTCGAAACTATGTAAGTTTTCCAATGTTCTAAACCCGGCTGCTTTCTTCTCTTTATCACTCTGATTTTGGTTTGACTCTGTTGGGTCCGACATATATTGAACCTGTGAATCTAGCAATGAATCCAATTCAATGTTTGAATTACTCTTAGATACATCATTCGGTCCTTCTTCATTGCTGGAGGTTTTTGGAGGGTATTTCGGAGTTCCCTTAAGAGAAGACATACGTAAACAAAATTATGATATATTATCCAGATAATTGGAATTAAAAAAAATAATAACTGCAAATATATACTCTGTAGCCGCTTGATCAACTACCGTCTCAGTTGTTTAATAATCTTGTCCTTCTAATATATGCTTCTCCAGTTTAATCCTTTGTAATTCAGGAACAAGCAGCCATTGTTTTTTGTTTTTTTCAGATACTGCATATTTTTGACAATGTCTGTCCTTGAAATTTGAAGTATTGAAAATGAATACCTACCTACAATGCGATGATCTTACTTGTTTCACTGTAAAAGAGATTAATTAAGAAGTGTAGAGGAAGTAAGCATGCCATTGAAACGAACTAGATCAAATGCTAATGATGCAGTTCTGAGAAAATGGGGTAAGACAGATTATAAGAAAATAAAATCAGATAATAGTGTTCCCTCGCAAGATAAAGCCAAACCAGAAGTCATCGAGATTTTTAGTTCAGAGGATGAAACTGACATCGAAGTCACAACTGAAAGCTCTGAAAAAAATAACGATGAGTGGTGCTTTAAGTTATTTAAATCAGACGTTTATGATGGGGGCTTAAAATCTCCACATTTCATTACTCTTAAAGAGATTCTTGGCAGTCCGGAGTTGAAGGAATCGGTACTATTCAGTTTCCAATATAATTTAGATTACCTACTCAGCCAATTTAACAGTAACAGGATTGATCTTATTACGATTGTAGCTCAACAGGGCACTATCCAACCTTTGGATGGTGGGGCAAACAGTCATTTATTGCCATTATTAAATAGATTGAAAATTATCGAATTTCCTATGCCACCGTATACATGCCATCATTCTAAAATGATAATAAATTATTATCGTGATGGATCATGTCGATTATTTATGCCATCTGCTAATTTTACGTATGCAGAGGAAACATACCCACAACAGGTCTGTTGGGTAAGCCCTGTTATCTCAGTGGGAACAGTATGCAAAGAGGATGTGTTCAAAAGAGAACTTATAAGATATCTCAAAAATTATCAAAACAATAAAGTGACCAGATTGATAGAAAATTTGGAAAAGTATGATTTTACATCGTTATCAGATGTCACTTTGATTTTTTCAACACCAGGTAAAATGTCATCTGATGTCGGATTGATACAACTTACACGCCATATTCCAAAACCATCAATAAATGGTCCATATCATTTTGCTTGTATTACCTCAAGTATTGGTGGCTCAATTAGCAGAGGTTCTGAGAAATCAAATTTATTCACAAATATAATGATACCTGAGTTTATGAACTTCCCAACGAAGAAAAGATATAAAACCTCTGAACTAAAAGATCTTTTCGAAAAGCATAATGTGAACACTTATTTAGTATTTCCAACTACAGAGGAAATTGAGAGAAAATGTCCTATGGGCGAATACAGTAGCGGTTGGTTTCATTTCCAACGTGACAAAGATCCTGCTTACTACAATTTATTAAAAAACGAGTTTAAAGTATTTTACAAACAGGGATTTATGTCTAACCAGAGAGGTGCTACACCATGTCATACTAAGTACTACATTGCATCTACAGATCCTTCTTTTAAAGCAATTGATTGGTGTTGCTATACATCTGCGAACCTCAGCTACAGCGCATGGGGCACAATGACTGCTAAACCAAGAAACTATGAGATAGGTTTACTCTTCAAATCTAACCCAACAAAGACATTAAATTGTACAAATTTTATTAATCTTATATACAAAAGAAACGGAACAACAATGCCAATTGCACATCAGTCTATAATAACTCCCGTTGCTTTAGACAGAATAACACCATTTAGTAGTTTGGAACAAGCATTTACACTCGATCCGAACATCGGTTAATCATGATTTACATTTCGGATAGCACTTCCGAGCATTAGAAAATTTGGAAAAACTCATTATATAAAAGGATAGTGAATTCGGTAATGTTAAGGTGATTCATTATAAGTTATTTAATAGGATGGCATTGAAAATTATTTGAATAATGAGTGCTACAAATACTGCCTCTTTTAATGACACTTTTCATGTTACAGACAATGTTGCTGTGATTGACCCTGATACAGGAACCGAGGTAACTTATCGTGACTTATCTCATATGGTTGGTCATTTCCAGACATTGTTTAATGATCAGTTATCTCCAGTATATGACATTGTGGGGAGACAGTCAAGTGTTGCTATATCCATGCCAAATTCTTTAGAATTTGTTGTTGCATTTTTAGGGTCTACTATGGATGCCAAAATTGGTGCACCACTGAACCCAAATTATAAGGAAAAGGAGTTTAACTTTTACCTAAATGATTTAAAATCTAACGTTATTGTTGTTCCAAAAGGTACAGTAAGTCAGGTCGAACAAAAGAATTCCACTGCTGAAATTGTTAAATCTGCTAAAAATTTTAATTGTTTCATTGTTGAACTTTATTTCGATAGGGAAAGATTTAGAGTAGAATATGATATTTATTCTCCAAAAGACAATTACTTCAAGAGAATATTTACTTCGTTAAATCATGCCAAATTTGTTAATAACTCTGATAAATTTCCTGGTTTTGCTCGTTCAAGTGATATTGCCATGATTTTACATACAAGTGGTACCACTTCCTTGCCAAAGACGGTTCCCCTTTTACATCTGAACATAGTTCGCTCAACTTTGAACATTTCGAATACTTACCATTTATCTCCGGTGGATCGTTCTTATGTGGTAATGCCATTGTTTCATGTACATGGGTTAATTGGTGTTTTACTATCAACTTTCCGTACACAAGGTTCAGTTGTTATTCCCAAGAGGTTTTCACCTAAAAGATTTTGGAATGATTTTATTACTTACAAATGTAATTGGTTCAGTTGTGTTCCAACCATCAGTATGATTATGTTAAATAGTCCAAGACCAGCAACCATGCCACATATTAGATTTATTAGGTCATGCTCTTCTTCTTTGGCGCCAGCAACCTTCCATAAATTGGAAAAAGAGTTTAATGCTCCCGTTTTAGAAGCTTATGCTATGACAGAGGCTTCCCATCAAATGACTTCAAATAATTTACCACCAGGGAAAAGAAAAGCAGGTACCGTAGGTCAACCTCAAGGTGTTAAAGTTGTTATTTTAGATGATGATGATAACATTCTACCTCAAGGTTCCATTGGTGAAGTTTGTATTCGTGGAGAAAATGTTACTCTGGGTTACAAAAATAACGACAAAGCTAATAAAGAAAATTTCACCAAGAGGGAAAATTATTTCAGAACTGGTGATCAAGGCTATTTTGATTCAGAAGGTTTCTTAGTTTTGACAGGTAGAATTAAAGAATTGATTAACAGAGGTGGAGAAAAAATTTCACCAATTGAGTTGGATGGTGTAATGTTATCAAATCCAAAAGTCGAGGAAGCTGTATCATTCGGTGTCCCAGATGATATGTACGGTCAAGTTGTCCAGGCAGCTATTGTATTGAAGCCAAATCAAACAATGAACTATGATGAATTGGTCTCCTTTTTAAAAACAAAGTTAGCTAAGTTTAAGATCCCTGTTAAGGTCTACTTTGTTGATAAATTACCAAAGACAGCTACTGGTAAAATTCAGAGAAGAATCATTGCTGAAGCATTTGCGTCTAGTGATAAGAAGAAATCGAAATTATAAATCATATATAACGCTAAATAATGAATATTTAATGATTTTTGACATTCTTTTATTACTCGTGATTCTGATATTAATGTAATTTTTTTTTTAAAAAAAAACAACAACAGAATATTTTAATAGTTGCCCCTGTTACAACAATTTGATTGTTATTTTGAACCTTTTGAAGTAATTAATACAGCAAGAAACAGCAACATTTATACTGGTTCAATTGTTATTAGAGATTACTGTGATTACTTTTATTATTTGTTGTCCTTTTTCAGAATAAAACTATGTCTCTTTTATCATTCAAGACAGCCACTAAATTAATTAAACCATCATTTGCAAATGCTGCAAGATATGCATCCACTAAGACCATGACTGTTAGAGAAGCATTGAATAGTGCAATGGCAGAAGAATTAGATCGTGACGACGATGTGTTTATTATTGGTGAAGAAGTCGCTCAATATAACGGTGCTTATAAAGTTACAAAAGGGTTGTTGGACAGATTTGGTGAACGCCGTGTTGTTGATACACCAATTACAGAATATGGGTTCACTGGTCTTGCAGTAGGTGCAGCCTTAAAGGGCTTAAAACCGATTGTTGAGTTTATGTCTTTCAATTTCTCAATGCAAGCTATCGATCATGTTGTCAATTCAGCAGCAAAAACACATTATATGTCAGGTGGTACTCAAAAGTGCCAAATTGTTTTTAGAGGTCCAAACGGTGCAGCAGTTGGTGTAGGTGCACAACATTCCCAGGATTTTTCAGCTTGGTACGGTTCCATTCCTGGTTTAAAAGTTTTAAGTCCTTACTCTGCTGAAGATGCGAGAGGTCTATTAAAGGCAGCCATTAGAGATCCTAACCCAGTTGTCTTTTTAGAAAATGAGCTACTTTATGGTGAATCATTTCCAATCTCTGAAGAAGCTTTGTCTCCCGACTTTACATTACCTTACAAAGCTAAGGTTGAAAGAGAAGGTAAAGATGTCTCAATTATTACATACACAAGAAATGTTCAATTCTCACTAGAAGCTGCTGAAATCTTAGATAAACAATACGGTGTTTCTGCTGAAGTTATTAACTTGCGCTCAATTAGACCACTGGATGTCGATGCTATCATTAAAACCGTAAAAAAAACTAATCACTTAATTACTGTGGAATCGACATTCCCTTCATTTGGTGTTGGTTCTGAAATTATTGCTCAAGTTATGGAATCTGAAGCCTTTGATTATTTGGATGCTCCAGTACACAGAGTTACAGGTGCGGAAGTCCCAACTCCATACGCTAAAGAATTGGAAGATTTTGCATTCCCAGATCCAGATACTATTGTCAGAGCTGTTAAAGAAGTCTTATCTATCGATTAATATATTCTAAAGTTATCATCCTCACCATCCATTAAATATAATCTATTCTTTCCTATTTAATTTTTTGTAAAAACATCCATTTTAAATCAGATTTGATGCTCTTTATTTAAGTACAATATATTTAATCCGAATTTTAGATTTAGAGCCAGCTCATCAGAAGGGCTTAAAATATAACAATTTAAAATAAGTTCTCAATTGCAAGACATAAGAAGCCTGTTATGGAACCAAAGTTGACTAAAAGAAAGAAGCAAAGTCTTGCTAAAGAGGATATTTCACCGTTTAATCTTTTAGTCTCGCTTTATTTCGTCCAGGGTATACCAGTCGGTTTGGCGTTCGGTACTATTCCATTCTTATTGAAGTCCCTAGCAAAAGAGACATCATTTACAAGTTTAGGTTTGTTTTCGGTTGCTACTTATCCATATTCATTAAAAATCCTATGGTCTCCTATTGTGGATTCGTGTTATAGTAAAAAGGTGGGTAGAAGACGTACATGGATTATTCCAGTTCAGTTTGTAAGTGGTCTAATCTTGATTTTATTAGGTCATGGTGTTTCAACGAATAGGATATTTGAAGGGGTGGATAATGCATTCCATGGTTTGCCTCAGCAGTTAAAGGACGTGAACGTTATGTCTTTAGTTTGGTATTTTGGATTTTTGGTGTTCTTATGTGCAACTCAAGATATTGCAGTGGATGGCTGGGCCTTGACCATTCTCAGTAAGAAATCCTTATCATACGCATCGACTGCTCAGACAGTTGGTCTAAATATTGGATACTTCTTATCTTTTACGGTTTTTTTGTCTCTTAATTCAAGTGAGTTTGTTAACAAGTATTTCAGAACGATCCCAAGAGAGTACGGTTGGGTTAGTCTTGGTGGTTATATGAAATTTTCAGGTATCGTATACCTTATAGTAACGCTATATATGATTTTATTCACTAAAGAGCACCCAGAAAGAATTAATGACCATGTTTTACCCTTCAGTAACAGTGATTCCAAAGAATTGAAGAAAAATGAGGACGATCTAAGACTCCAAATGGGTGATGGTGATGTCATTAGTGTGGATGAAACGCAAAGCATTGGTTATATTTACCGCTGTTTTCTTAAAGTGCTGAGATTAAAATCGGTCAGGACCCTTGTATTTATTCATTTAATTGCAAAGATTGCTTTCCAATGTAATGAAGGTGCTACGAATTTGAAATTATTAGAGCGTGGGTTTAAGAGGGAAGATCTTGCAGTCACTGTTTTAATTGATGTCCCTTTTGAAATTGTCTTTGGTTATTATGTTGCTAAATGGAGTTCTGATGCTAATTTTGAATCTCACCATGATCCAAACCATGGCGCTTTACTACGTGAAAGACAAAACAAAACTACAATATGGAGACGTATAAATATGTTCCTTGTTGGAGATGCCGGTGTATTAACACCATGGTTATACGGTTTCCTTGGACGTTTACTATCAGCTGCCATGGGCAGTTATGTTGTTGCTATGTTTCCTGCGTCTGGACAAATTACTAACACATATTTCTTACTAGTTGTTATCCAACATTTACTTGCGTCCTTCATGACTACTGTTCAATTTGTTGGGATCTCTTCATTCCACACACGTATTGCAGACCCTGTCCTAGGTGGGACATATATGACATTATTGAACACATTGAGTAATTTTGGTGGCACTTGGCCAAGGATCATTGTAATGTCTATGGTCAATTATTTTACAATATATGAATGCCAACTTCCAAATAGTACTAAATCGATTATGACCCAGGGTACAACTGAATCATGTAGTAAACAATATAACGGTACTGCTACATTATACCGTGATGGCTATTACGTGACAAACACGATTTGTGTTGTTCTCGGCTGCATCCTGTACTTCACATACTTAAAGACTAAAGCACAACAATTACAGAAAGTACCAATATCAGCATGGAGATGTACATGATATCTATGTGTGTATGTTCATCATCATACCTCATCGATTTTGTCACACATCGTTATCAGCGAGAACGGTCTTGCTTGTGCGACGACGCAGGCCGTTTTTTTTCTGTTTTTTCCTCGAGGAATGACTAACTTCGGGGGATTATTATGTATATATATAATACGTATTAGAGAATGAATGAATGTATTGACATTTTAGTTGTTATTAGTTGTTCATAGATACTATTCAACAATAAAGACTAACAAAGAAGAATTGTTGTTTAATTTGAAAAATGGCTACAAAGAAACTTTCTGGTTTAAGAGACAATTTCAGTCTTTTAGGTGAAAAGAACAAAATTCTTGTTGCTAATCGTGGTGAAATTCCAATCAGAATCTTCAGATCAGCTCATGAGCTATCTATGAGGACTGTTGCAATCTATTCCCATGAAGATAAATTATCAACGCATAGATTAAAGGCTGATGAAGCTTATGTTATTGGTGAAAAGGATCAGTTTACTCCTGTTGGTGCCTATTTAGCAATTGATGAAATCATTAGAATTGCAAAGAAGCACAATGTGGATTTCATTCATCCTGGTTACGGTTTCCTATCTGAGAACTCTGAGTTTGCCGACAAGGTTGCTAAAGCAGGTATTACTTGGATTGGTCCCCAGGCAGAAGTAATTGAATCCGTTGGTGATAAGGTTTCTGCAAGAAACTTAGCTGCTAGGGCTGATGTACCTGTTGTTCCAGGTACTCCAGGTCCAATTGAAACAGCTCAAGAGGCAGAAGAATTTGTTGCTAAATACGGTTATCCAGTTATTATCAAGGCTGCCTACGGTGGTGGTGGTAGAGGTATGAGAGTCGTCAGAGAAGGTGAAGATATTGCAGACGCTTTCCAACGTGCTAAATCAGAAGCTATCACTGCATTTGGTAATGGTACCTGTTTTGTTGAAAGATTCTTAGACAAACCAAAACATATTGAAGTCCAACTATTGGCTGATAATTATGGTAATGTTGTACACTTATTCGAAAGAGATTGTTCAGTTCAGAGAAGACATCAAAAGGTCGTTGAAGTAGCTCCTGCTTTGACTTTACCAAGAGAAGTCAGAGATGCAATTCTAACAGATGCCGTAAAACTTGCCAAAGAAGCTGGCTACAGAAATGCCGGTACCGCTGAATTTTTAGTTGACAATCAAAATAGACATTATTTTATTGAAATTAATCCAAGAATTCAAGTTGAACATACTATCACTGAAGAAATCACTGGTATTGATATTGTTTCTGCTCAAATTCAAATTGCTGCAGGTGCCACTTTAGAGCAATTGGGTTTACTACAAGATAGAATTACTACAAGAGGTTTTGCTATTCAATGTCGTATTACAACAGAAGATCCTGCAAAGAACTTTCAACCAGATACTGGTAGACTAGAAGTTTATAGATCTGCAGGTGGTAATGGTGTCAGATTAGATGGTGGTAATGCCTATGCAGGTGCTGTCATATCCCCACATTACGATTCGATGTTGGTGAAGTGTTCTTGTTCAGGTTCCACTTATGAAATTGTTCGTCGTAAGATGATTCGTGCTTTGATTGAGTTTAGAATCAGAGGTGTCAAGACTAATATTCCATTCTTATTAACTTTGTTGACACATCCAGTTTTCATTGATGGTGGTTATTGGACCACTTTCATCGATGATACCCCACAATTGTTCCAAATGGTTGCTTCTCAAAACAGAGCCCAGAAGTTGCTACATTACTTAGCTGACTTGGCCGTTAATGGATCTTCCATTAAGGGTCAAATTGGTGTCCCAAAGTTAAAGAAGAATCCAGATATACCTCATATCCACGATGACAGTGGCAATGTTATTGACGTTTCAGCGGAACCACCAAGAGGTTGGAGACAAGTGCTTCTAGAAAATGGTCCAGAAGAATTCGCTAGACAGGTTAGAAAGTTCAATGGTACTCTATTAATGGATACTACATGGAGAGATGCTCATCAATCTTTATTAGCTACTAGAGTTAGAACTTATGATCTAGCTGCTATTGCGCCAACTACTGCACATGCACTTGCTGGTGCATTTGCTTTAGAATGTTGGGGTGGTGCAACCTTTGATGTTGCTATGCGATTCTTACATGAGGATCCATGGGAAAGATTAAGAGTATTAAGAAAATTAGTTCCAAATATTCCATTCCAAATGTTATTACGTGGTGCCAATGGTGTTGCTTACTCCTCTTTACCAGATAACGCAATTGATCATTTCGTTAAACAGGCCAAGGAAAATGGTGTTGATATTTTCAGAGTGTTTGATGCATTAAATGATCTAGATCAATTAAAGGTTGGTGTTGATGCAGTTAAAAAGGCTGGTGGTGTGGTTGAAGCTACTATATGTTATTCTGGTGATATGTTACAACCAGGTAAGAAATATAACCTAGATTATTATTTGGAAATAACAGATAAAATCGTCAAAATGGGTACTCATATCTTAGGTATCAAGGATATGGCAGGTACTTTGAAGCCAATCGCTGCTAAATTATTAATTGGTTCATTAAGAGCCAAATATCCAGATTTACCAATCCACGTCCATTCACATGATTCCGCTGGTACTGCTGTAGCTTCTATGGCACAATGTGCTCTAGCTGGTGCAGATGTTGTCGATGTTGCCATCAACTCCATGTCTGGTTTGACATCTCAAGGTTCTTTCAATGCACTATTGGCCTCCTTAGATGGTTTAGTGGATACTAATATTAAGGAAAGACATACTCGTGAAATTGACGCTTATTGGGCTGAAATTAGATTATTATACTCTTGTTTCGAAGCTGACTTAAAGGGCCCAGATCCAGAAGTCTACCAGCACGAAATTCCAGGTGGTCAATTGACCAACTTGCTATTCCAAGCTCAACAGTTAGGTTTAGGTGAACAATGGATTGAAACAAAAAAAGCTTACAAGGCTGCAAATAATCTATTAGGTGATATCGTTAAGGTTACCCCAACCTCTAAGGTTGTTGGTGACTTAGCTCAGTTCATGGTTTCTAATAAGTTAACATCTGAAGATGTTAAAAGATTGGCCAACTCCTTAGACTTCCCTGATTCTGTTATGGATTTCTTCGAAGGTTTGATTGGTCAACCATATGGTGGTTTCCCAGAACCACTAAGATCTGATGTCTTAAGAAACAAGAGAAGAAAGTTAACTTCTCGTCCAGGTTTAGAACTAGCTCCATTTGAGTTAGAAAGAATTAAGGAAGATCTACAAACCAGATTTGGAGATATCGATGAATGTGACGTTGCTTCTTACAATATGTATCCAAAGGTTTATGAAGATTTCCAAAAGGTGAAAGAAACTTATGGTGATTTATCAGTTTTACCAACTAAAAATTTCTTGGCTGCTCCAGTTATTGATGAAGAAATTGAAGTTACTATTGAACAAGGTAAGATTTTAATCATTA
>PPOM03000312.1:84587-97750 GCA_003708925.3 Kazachstania martiniae
AATCATTAAGTTGCAAGCAGTTGGTGATTTGAATAAGGAGACTGGTAACAGGGAAGTTTACTTTGAATTGAATGGTGAACTAAGAAAAATCCGTGTTTCTGATAAATCTCAAAAGGTCGAAACTGTTTCGAAACCAAAGGCAGATGGCCATGACCCATTGCAAATCGGTTCCCCAATGGCTGGTGTTATTGTTGAAGTCAAGGTCCACAAAGGTTCTTTAGTTAAAAAGGGAGAAGCTGTTGCTGTCTTAAGTGCCATGAAGATGGAAATGGTCATCTCTTCCACTGCAGATGGCCAAGTTAAGGATGTTTTAGTTAACCAGGGTGAAAATGTTGAAGCTTCTGATCTATTAGTTGTCCTTGAAGATACCGAAATCGCAGAGAAGAATTAAGATTCATTTTTTATCCCTTATTATTTTATTACTCACAACGATATATATTTCTTTAAGTAGTTTCACTATTTATGTATTACTATTCTAGAAGCTAATGAATATTTAATGTTCCATGCAACTGTGAGGTAACTCAACCAAATGCTACAGACCCGCAATAGCTTACTATTAGCTCACTATTGATATTGAACTGTGCCCATAAATCTCCTATTTCTTGACTAGGGCTTGGTGCAAAAGAATTGTTTATGTAACAATACACATTGTTCAGTTTTAATTTCTTTTCCAAGAATAATATTATGGTGGAAAATGGTTGTGATGAACTAATCTTAAATGAAGAAGGAGCAATCATACTAATGGACCCTATGGGTTGAAACCTTATAATGACTTTATCGGCAGGTCTATCGTGTACTAATAACTTTGATCCTTTAATGGAAGGTTTATTAATTTTTTTTCCTGCACCGTCTTCCTCATTACTAAGTCCCAACTGTGAAAGCCGTCTACTATATTGTTCTAATTTAGTTTGAACTTGGTTAGTAGAATCTGTTGATGTATTTAATTCTCCGACAGTGTCGGTGACAACATCCAATGAAGCTGAACTTGAATAATTGGATTCATCAGTATCACTCTCACTTTGAAGTATTCTGCTCATTTCTTCTTTCCATAATTCTTACAGCCTTATTATATAAAGAAGTTTTTACTAAGGAATAGGTCAGTCGGCTTACTAAATTTTCAATGATCAAAAAAAAGTTTCAATTCTGACTTCATGAATTTATAGAAAGCTCCAAAAAGATTAAGTTTAAGGAATAATACGTTAGCAATTAGAACTTTTCATTGCAGCTATATTGTATTATAGAAGGTTAATTGTAAGTTGTTATATATGGAACCAATTGAAGACATTTGTACAGAACTAATAAATACCTTTGAAACAGGGGTCGAAGACCCTGTCTCGCTGGTAACACTAATTGAATTACAGATTGACCAAGTTATCGTTGAAAAAAGCGTCACAGAGAGGCATCAGTTTTTATTTACTCTATTGTCTCAATTAGAGTTATATCCTGAAGTAGTTGAGAAGATTAGTTGGGATTTACCTAAGCAATTGATTAGATTTATTACTCCAGATAATGTTCGGCTTCACAGAAATTTACGTGACAGTCCCATCTTTCCATATGTTGCAAAATGTTTTAACATGATCTCTTTGCATAGTAATCCCAGAGACTCATTAATTTCAGGATGTGAGATTTTGACAAATATTTCATATGAGAAAGAGGAAGCTAATGACTCTGAAGGGGAGGAGACCGATAGTGCTGACCTTGAATATTTAGAAGCAAGAGTTGCGGGAGATTTTTATGTAAGTTTAAAGATGTATCTTATTTTTGAGATGCTAGGAGCTTGTATGAAGCGTATTAATACATTACAACCCTCCAAATATTTGAGTACTGTGGTAGCTGCTATTGAAAAGTTTACTATCTCTAATTCATCACAAATGAACGATCCAAATTTAATTCCACGACGTGTATTTACCTTCTGCAAAGGTTATGCACCACCAGCTTATTCAATGGATAATGGTAAGTATGGTAAACTGTCTAAAAAAGAAATCACTGAAATCAAACAGAGTGAAATAGCATTACAGGGAAAGTTAATGCGTCAATTATGTACTACTATTGTAGGTGAAGCGTTTAAAACGCTTACAAATAGGAGTGAAATCGCATATTTCTGTAGGAGTGCTCGCCTCAAGATTCCACCTGCGCCATTTTATGAACCAGTTTTCGATGTTCAATCTAGGTTCTTCAATCTAGCATTATCTTATGATATTGATATTGAAGGTGAGTTTAGAAAATGTGTCCAAGAATCGAGAAGAATTTACAGGGCATTACCGAATGACGAAGACATTCCAAATGACGAAGCCAAGGGATTGATTAGCCGTGCTATCTTTAAGATGTCATATACTTACCAGTTACAAAAATTAAAGAATAACAAAGAAGTACAAATGAATGAGGCTGGTTTGGTATTCTTTGCCAGTTTCAATTATTTAGAAAATCATGGACATATTTACAAGGATATTAGTTTAGAAGATGCAATGTATCTTTATTTAAGATTTACAACTCCATCCTTTTACTCAAACTTATATGACAATTCGGTAGTCGAGGGCGCTTGTAAGTATTTTATATGGGTTGCCTTAAACCATACTGAATATCGAAAGTTGAGGGAAGAAATGTCCAAGGTACCATCATTTGTTTTAAGATGCTTCTTACAGTGTTTGATTTTAAAGGCATGTTCCCAGGCGTCAGAAGAAACTAGAATGGTTTCATTTACACTATTAACACGTTTACTTTGCATCATATCTGAAGATATAAGTTATCAATTCTTAGTTAATGTATTGAGATCGTTCCCTTATCCACATGGTAAATCTGCTGTTTTGATTATTCTTAAGGATCTGATATTAAAGAAATGTCCATACAAGAGTGACGATGATATTGATTCACTTTCGAAAGATTTTTCCAAATTGAAAATTAAAAACAAGGAGTTAGAAACAGATCCTAAATTTTATATAACCTTGACCCAGGCCCGTATGAAACAAATCCACGATATAGCAATTTCTACTATTAAATCAGTATCTAAAGAGGAGACGGACCATAGTAAGGTTACATTAGTGTCGCATTATCTAAACTTTTTTATCTCTGTTAATGAAGTATGGGATGAATCTTTACTTGACGCTATTGATGATGAATTACTTCATTTCCCAGATGATAAAATTGAAAAGGAAGTTGAAAACTTTAAAAAGTTGAAAACAAACTTGGAAAAGGTTCAATTGAAAGAACAGAAATAGTCGTATTATTGCGTTTAATTAGACATGTAAGTGATGCTTGATATAGAGTATATATATACATACAACTACTATATTGATACAAATAGAGATGTTATAATAATGTTGGATTTACTTTTTTGTGCCACCTCTTTTGATATTGCTATTAGTGCTAGGTATTGGAACCTTCTCAATCAACGGACCATAAAATACAAAAAACCCATCCTTTGTTGATGCTCTTTGTTCATCCCATAATAGTTCTGTATCATCAATAAAAGGGTCCTCTATATCATACTTACCAATCAAACTTTTTCCCTTCATTGGGTGAGACTTTTTCTTAACAACTTCAGTTTCTGCCTCTTCTTCTTCTTCCTCTTCATCATCCTCATCTACTAATTCTATACCATCATCACCATCTGCTTCTGCTTCAACTTCTACTTCGTCATGTACAAATTGTTTTCTTTTCTGCTTCTTCAATTCCTCTGTAGGTATGGTTTGAGCCTCTGATGTGAGCTTAAATACATTAAAAACAACACTACCGTTTTCATCAAGGTAATCATTTGATGCTGTGGAATACAACGGGATATCCAATATAGTTACATTTTCATTTTTCTCAACAGGTTCTGTTGACGTGGTAACCAATGAAGGTGGATTTATCTCAGGTGGTGCTACAAGCTTCTTCGGAAGAGGTTTCTTTTTTTCATCTTCTGTACTATCATTATTAGTAGCATTCGTGGTATTATCAGTTTCATTAGAGCTGTTGTTCTTTTTGTTATTATTATTGCTATGACTATCTGTTACTGTAGCACTGGTGGAAGAAGGTGTTGATGATGTTTGTTTTTTGGCCTTCGTAGTATTTATCTTCTTATTGTCAATAACACCAGTGGGTGTTCCTGCTTTCTTTGCATTAGTTGTTATTTTCTTTTTTGGTGTTGTGCTACCATTTGTTGTCTTCGTAGTTTCATTAGCTTTTCCTTTTTGAGCGGAGGGTATGATGGGTGTGGACTTCGATTTCTTTGCTTTGGGAGCCTGGGAACTATTGCCTTTTTTTTCAGTGCTTATAATCTTGCTATTACTTCTCTTTAATGATGGCTTAGGATTCTTTACAGGACCTGTATTAGATTTTTTTCCTGGTGCATTTTTTGTTTTTGTTGTTTGGTCCTTTTTTATTGAAGTGGTTGGTTCCTTTTTAAGTGAAGCTACTATCGGCTTCGAAACAGATGAAACTTTCTGTACTTCACTTACCTTAGGTTCAGGTGATTCAGAAGCTCCTGAAAGTAATGATGCAATTCTAACTTGTTTCATTTTCGATTCCGGTTCAGTAACTTTTATTGGTGGAACGACCTCTTCTTGAGTCACCGATGTCTCAGTTGGGGGTATTGCATTTATAGGTGTTATAGACGAGCTTGTGGTAATGGTAGGTGTCGGCGACCAACCTTTAACCGATTTTCTATTTTTCGCTAATTCTTCTGCAATGTTTGGATATTTTCTTGCGTTGTTATCTATAGAGGAAGAGATAGTTGGACTATTTGTGGTTTTCGTTGTTTTTTTAACTTCCTTCTTAAGTGGTTTTATCTCTTCTGTCTCTTCCTTTGTCTTCCCTTGTGGTACAACAGGGTTATCATCAATCACAATCACTATTAATAATATTTAAACAAAACAGTTAGTAATTGGTTTACACCACTTAGAGGGCTGGACACCAAGTGTTATAGCCCTCAGAAAACTAATTAACATACCTTCTTGATCCAACTCTGACATTTTGTGCTTCGGTTGTCGTAAGTTTGATTTTGTTAAGTTTGATATTTGCTTGTATTTACTTGTAGTTAGTTATATTATATATATATATCAAATTATTGAAAATCGCGAATTTCTTTATTTATTATAAATGAATAAAATAAATCAAGGTTTTAAAATATTTTCTAGATATTTTAGTTTAAAAGAGCTATCATAAGTGTAAATTAAATGTTCGTACATATACAGATATTTCATAACATATCAAGAAATGCTTCCTAGAAAGTCTAACTTTGGACTTTAACGTAAATCTAAGAATCAAAAAAATAGACATATACTAAGGTAGAGAATTATACAATACTACCCCTTTGTCTTCTGGCAGCCTGAGGGTCAACTTCAGTGTGTTCAGTTTCTGTTCTAGCAAATAAGCTAATAATATCTGTCAAAGAAACAACACCAATCAGTTTACCAGTACGATATTCCTTTTCAAATAAGTTTGGTGAAGATGGGGTAGCACCGGTGGCAGGGATACTTGTACTTGAACCATAAGAATGCAACGATGCAGTTGGATCATCAACAGAGGTAAGTAAGGGAGATGGTGTACCATTAACATTTACACCACTGTTAGCTGCGGTGTTAGCTGCAGTCGTAGTGGCATTAATTGAAGAACCAGTAGACTGCGCGCTTAGAGTTGATTCTGGAGGCTGAACAATCCATAACCTATGTGATTTAGTAGCTACTAATTTGGCCAAAGTTCTTGCTAGAGAAGAATTTGGATAGACATGGAAGATTGGAAAGGAATCTTTACCTGTTTCTAAACCCCTTGAATTCAATATAACAGAGATGAAATGACGACAAGTCTTATGTAATAATGGATATTGAGAAGTTCTAGTAACATGCTTAACATCAGCCACAGATATATTACCTAATAAATTGTACTGACCGTCAACCACTGCAATAGAAGAAATACGTTCAACGTGCATCTTGTATAAAGCCATGATTAGAGGTTCTTCACCATTAATTGAAATAACACGAGATTGTTTGAATGTTGGTTTCGAATGTGAATTCAACACACCAATCTGTAGGTCTTGTAACGTATAATTAAACAGAGATTCTAGATTACTGAAAGAGCGTGCGTTATCCCAAAGATATTTAATTAAACGACGTTGGGATAAAATACCCTTAACCTTAGTCATTTCTTTGTTAGTTACTGCAACACGGTGAACACCTGAACCTAATATACTCATTACGGTAGATAAATTCTCATCTTCTGGTAACTTATAGAATGGATTTTTGGGGGTCAATTTAACAATTTCACCTACTGGGACTGGTTTACCATTTTGGCATTCTTCAGTAACATGCTTATTATTAACATTAATCTTGTTCAATACTAATAACAAGTATGAATTCAAGTCATTGTAATCAAAAGTGAGACAGTTCATATCACCAGGAACTGCTTCAACTGGGATAGAATTTAAATGATTTTTCACTAAAGTGTTGAATGCCTCTTCCACACTAGCAGTCCCAGAAATAAATACCAACTTAGTAGGTTCAATAACTTCATTTAGCTTTATATGTTGCCATTTTAAACTATGGACGTTCTTTAGTGTTTCATTAGCAGTTTCATTTTTCTTCTTAAAGTCCATGTCTTCTGCTTGTAAAGGTGGTGTGGATAACATTTCCACAATAGATTTTCTTCTTTGATGATGATCAGACATACTTATTAACGTTATAATCTATCGAATAATTAAACAATCGACCTTAAGTTATAAGTTGTTAGTATATTTAGTCACACCACTCCTTCAATTTTATATTGGCGTTATTTATTTTTGAGGGGGGCAAGAGAAAGTGAAATTTCAGGCGAAACGAGAATAAACGTGCGTATGACAGCTTGACACATAATCAGCAAGATAAAACTCTCTTGGTTAATGCATTGCTGACCATTGTGGACCGCATCATAGCTGTTGGGTATGTTTTACCATTTGTAATTTATAATAAAATATTATAAGAGCTTTTCAGATATTAGAAAATGGTTGTCAGGTAGATAATTTCTTTTTAACTATCACTCATAATTATCTTCTTTGCCCAAAACGAACACAGAAATATGATTGACAAACCAAATAAATACAATAATCTCCTAACAACCCAATATCTAGATCTTTCCTTCATCAAACAAAAAAGATATATTTTAAAGATGTATGTATATTCTGCAAGTTTGAATGATTGTCATTTTAGTACATAAGTATACAAAAATCAACTTAGATATCTTGTGGTTTGTTCAAGTACTCAGTAAACATAGTCTCACGAGATGGGAATTTTAATGAGTTTTCTGAGCGCATAGTATTGAACAAAATCAGTAGCAAAGGAACGTTCATAAATTGGCATTCTTTCAAACCAAAAATACCAGTACATTCTTTAATCCATTGCATCCTAAATTTAGAATCGGAAGGGTCTGGTGCAAGCTCTCTGATTTGCTGTCTTAAGTCACCTAGATTGATCATAGATTGATGAATATCGATATCATCGAACAAGGTCTTAATTTCATTTCTCACCAAACCTGCATAAGTGGGACTTAAACCATTAGATGAAACCATCACCTGTAGTAAACCATCACCATGACCTAAATTCAAATTTGCCCCAAAGAATGCATCACATAGCTCAGGAACATCTGCCACGTTGACAGTCTGCTGTTCACCGTATTGCATTTTGCATAGGTTATAGATTCGTTCTGCCTCTGTACGATCTGGTATACAAACTAAAATTAATGACCAATAATGTTCAACACCCAAGTATTTGTCTTGGAACTTGTCTCTAATAACTCTATAGATTTGACCTGAGTATTGTTCCCAGTTAGAATTAACTTGGATAATCTTTTTAGTCGAAAATTCTGGGAATTTAGTGGAAACAGTATCATTGAATTCAGGCGATACTACAGTCAATTTACAACCAGTTGGTAATATCTTTGGTAGTCTTGTAGTAGCAACTTTACCAGCTCCGATCAGTAACACATTTTTACTCTGTAATTGTTGTGCAATTTGTAACGACTCGAGCGACTCTAACTTTGTTGAAGACATATTTCTCAACTTAATAACTAGTTATACACTATAACAAACAATAATAGTATCTATTCTAACATATAATGTTTAACATATATGAATAACATCGGTACTCTCATTTATATAATACAAAACTCTAAGGTACAGCTTAATAATGAAAAAACACGTGAAAATAGTCCTTAATATTTAATGAAGGGATGAAACATCATGCAACTACTAAAGAATTACCGGGATTTCGTTTATTGATGGTAATGAGGTTGTTCCTGAATGCCGTTGTTGTCAATGTTTGTGAAATGCTTGTTTGACATTTCATAGTTTTCCATTGGCATGTCCTGCTTAAATGCCATTGATGAGGATGGCAATAAAGGTGTGTCTGAATTCCATAAATTTGATAACAATTGATTAGAGCTAGCATTGGTAATTGAAGTACGACCCCAGGATAATCTAATTGGATTATGCCCTATGACAAATCCTTGCATTCCTTGTATTGCAGCTTCGGCATCTATTCTCGTTTCGTATTTAACAAACCCACAGTTCTTGCCAATAGGTATTTTAACTTGAACTATGTTTCCAAATGGCATAAATAGTGATCGAAGTTGTAGTTCAGTGGTACCAGGTGTCAGTCCCCCCACAAAGACAGTAGTATTATCAGGTGCAATAGGTAGAGTTGAGACAGGAGGTAATTGCTCAAGAAGGCCAGTAGAACTAGGAGGACTAGGAGGACTAGGTAAAGAACCTTTATTCATAATCTCATTTGCAGCTGTGACGAGTAATGGTTGTTTGTTCATAGAGGTATGTAGTGTGGTATTGGTGTTAGCTAAATTCCTGGGTGTTGCGTATGCCACTCTTAGGCGTCGGCCTTGATACCATATTCCATTCATTTCATTTAATGCCTGACGGCGCTCTTTCTCATCATTAAACCTCACAAAACCAAAACACCTTGATGCGCCAGTAATTGGATCTGTCATAACTCGTACAGTTTTAACAGACCCATATTTCTTTTGGAACAAACTCAGTAAATCAGCCTCTGTGACAGTAGGAGCTAAATCACCCACAAATAACGAATATTCTGGAGCAACAGGGATAGAACTTTGTAATGTTGCCCCAGAAGCCCAGTTTAACCTGAATGTTCTTGCTCCACTTGGATTCGTGAGAATACCAGTGGTAGAGGATTTGAAATTGGGTAAAGGAGTGGAATTCATCGATAATGCAAATTGCGCTTCCTTCTGGGTTTGGAACTCTACAAAGCAATAGCCTGCATGGTGTAGTTGTGTTGTTAAAGGATCGATAAAAGACATTCCGTTAATATTAATTGTGTGTGGCTCCATACCATGATACATCCTATTTGTAGGACGACCAGCAGAACGACTTCTTTTTTCTTCAACAGAACTAAAAGGAATTAGTAAATTTTTTTTGGCTCTTATCAATTTAACATTGACAGGTAGCTTCAAGTGTGCCCAGATCTCTTGGATTGTAGACTCATCAAACGAAGGATCAAGATCACCCATCCATAAGGTTCGTGGAGGCTCAGAGGATGTCACAATAGTACTGGTTGGGGGCAATGGAATATCTCTATGCATGACTGAATTTCCTATATCTTGTGAGTTATACTCCAGAAACTGATCGTCTGCCATTTTTTCTTTTCCTAAAATATTTTACAACTGTTTAACTTTTCAGTCAAAATTTGCTCTTCGTAATTCTAATAAAAACAATTTATAATATAAACCAACTATTATGGTGCTCTATCTTTATAAAATAGTAAAATATCAAACCGCAAATGCATGGGATTCAAAGTTCCAAATCTACTTGATCGTTGCTGTCATCGTGGACCCTAAATTTCCAGTCGCCAAAATAACTTATTACGGACGCGAATGAAAATTCAGTTTATTTTAAATGTAAATAATCAATGCAATAAAGTATTCATATTGTCAAAGTCGGTAAATCAGACTGGGAAGAGACTCACTGGAATTATGGATAGAAATACGAGGATATTGTATAGACAAAGAGGGTCGAATCTTAGAAAAACGGTGGATGAAGATAATGTTTTGGTTATCAGGACGCCGTCTAAAGAATCAGAACCCGAACAATTACCATTTCAAGATGAATTTGGACAAATGAGCAGTCGTAATGATAACGATGATATCCCAATATATAGTCAATATGGAGAACCAGATATACTGCAACCTCTTAAGAGACGAAGGGTTATGGAGGTAAACGGAGATGACATGGTGATGCCTGATCTTAACGAATCTGAGCTACCACAATTTGATTTTGAGAGAGCTGACATGAAGGATTTGCCTGTTTTAAAAGTTTCTGTTATATCTATTGAGGTTATTGAAAGTGTGATAAAAAAGTTGTTTAAAAACAAATTAATGAAGAAAGCCATTACCGATTTCAAGTTGGCAGAAAATGAAGGTGATCAAATTAAAAAAATGATGTATAAACTTGACTTAAAAATTTTTGAAAATGTTTATCAGTCTTTTGAAAAAGATTTAAAAGATATAAAAGATATCAATGTTGCTAATAATGAGTTATATTACCAACTGAGGCAGAGCCGGAAGCGTAAAGAAAAGTTAAACCTGGAATTAATACAGTTGAGAAATGAAATTGACAACTTAACATCAAATGAAGAATGGTATGAAGCACAAGAAGAGCACACTAAATTGGATGAACGATTAAATTTAAATAGTGAATTGAATAAACTCACAGCAGTGATAATAGGTAAAGGAGTTGATGATAAAAAAGACATCAGGAATGACAATAACACTAATAACAATAATAATATTCAAGAAATATGTGATTTACTTAATCCATATGATGGTATGCTCGCAAAAGTTAATCGGGTAAATAAGAAATTAATCACATTAATAGAGGAATAATCAGTGTGTAATGTTTTACATAATAAACGTATTTTGACACTAATTTTGTTCACCTGTTCCCTACTTGTTTGAAAAGTGTTTAATGACATGACAGTCATTGAAATCCAAGTCAAAAAGTAAACTCCGATACGGGGAGTCGAACCCCGGTCTCCACGGTGAAAGCGTGATGTGATAGCCGTTACACTATATCGGATATAATAGCTGTAAAATAGTATATAATATGAATAATATATTATATATACTTAGTCATATTTGATTGACAATAATTGAAGAGACTCATACTTATGTAGTAGTTTACTTCCGAACTAATAAATATATTTGATAAAGAAAAGATTTTAAATAATTAGTCATATCTAGTATTAAGGTCTTTAATTATTTAAGAATAGTTGCATGTTGATAATTAGCATATTATTGGTTAGTATTGGTTAGTATTAGTTGATAATTAGTAAATTAGTAGTTAGTATTAATTAAAAGTGTAAACAGTGCCTTCTTGAAGTATATACGAGAGGTAATGAAACACAAGCCAATTAACTATAGAAAATATAAAATTTAAGTAACTAATTCAGGCGTTATTATTATGATAATTGATAATTTATTCCCTTTATCTATATATAGCCGACTAACTTCAGTTAGTTGATCTTTAGCCCTAATTAAACTTACTATATATCTAGAGTATATTGTAACTCAGTTTGGGCTGGTAATATATTATTCGTTAATTCTTGCCAAAAAAAAAATGTAACGTATAATAGTTCTTGTATTAATATTTAGTTAAAATAAGCATGTTTTAAAAAACTTACCGAGCTAAAGTATTCAAAAAAGATAAAAAAAAAAGTTAAAACCTTTAATGTTGGCTTCATTTTGTTTTACGAATATATAATATTATCTATAGTGAATTTAAACCAAATAAAAACCCTAGTTCACGGGCTCCTAATCTATTGACTTCTTTAATCTTACCAGAATCCATAGCAGATTCAACCATTTCTCGTTTCCTAGTCTGTAATTCAGAAATCCTATCCTCTACAGAATCTTTAACAAATAATTTATGAACATGAACTTCCCTGGTTTGACTGATTCTATAACACCGATCTTGGGCTTGTTCTTCAACGTATGGATTCCAAAATGGATCAACGATAATAACATGATTTGCACAGGTTAATGTCAGTCCTGAATTCCCTGCTTTCATCGAAATTAGTAAAACACGTTTATCGACCTCTCGATAAAATTGGTTTACTATTTCTGACCGTCTTTGAGAATTCATACTACCAACATATTTTAAATATGGAACATCTAGTTCTTTAGTAATGAAATGTTGGAGAATATCAAAAAATGATGTGAATTGCGAAAAAACAATAATTTTCTCTGTATCTGATTTTTCGAACACATCCTTAATAACCTTAAGGCATTGTGTAACTTTTGTAGATGGTTTCAGCTTGGAGTAGTCAGTCTGATAACCGCTATTTCGATTTTGTTTTTGGAGCTGCATTTCCTTTTTATATTCATCGAATAGATCTTCTCTAGTAAATTGTTGGTTAACAACTTGATCATACAAGTTGTAAGAAACAATTTCAGTCTCACATGTTAATTTCTGACACTCCTTACATGGCAAATATATAGTCCCATCAGGAGCAGTTCTTGCAGTCGGTGTTGATGATGCTTCTTCAATAAATGGTTCAACACAAGCATCACACAATAGATGGCCACACCCAGTCAATACTGCTGTATTTTCAAGTTCTAATTGCTCCATACACCAAAAGCATGTCATAGCGTCCAAACAATTAACAACTGTATTATTAGATACTGTAGTCATGTCTCTGACTCTAAAATAGAGCCGAAGCCAGTCTCTATTAAAATCTTTCCCATTTGAAATCTTGGTTGCCTGACTTTTGTTTTCACCAATAACCACCAGCTCAGAATGACAACATGCTTGTCTCAATCTTAACAATAAGGTTAAAACACTCGAATAGTTACCACGAACTTTCCTCGCAAGCAATTTCTTAGCCAACTTCTTGTTTTTGGCCTCAAGCTCTTTATAGAATTCTCTTTCATCACCTTCTAGGAATAATTCATCTCGTTCTACCACTTTTGGCGGTAACTCTAGGATCGGTTGCCCATCAATTTTATCATCTTTAGTTCTTCTAAGCATAATAGCTTTTAGTAAGATTTGAACTTTTCTCATCGCTTTAGATCTATCTTCACTATCATAGTTTGCTCTCTTGTTGCTTGAAAATATCTTTCCGATGTCAGCGTTAAATCTAGCTTCTCTATTGTATGGTGGTATTCTCAGGAATCGAATTAAAGAATAAAGC
>PPOM03000312.1:103396-119806 GCA_003708925.3 Kazachstania martiniae
CGCTGCTCTCTAATATCTTTTCTTACACACCCATTTAGATTGATTTGATAACCTGTAAAACTCTTCAGTGGAATTTCATGGTCTACTCGTTCCCAAGGAATGACGGGTTTAGTATCATTTGCCTTACGTTGTTGATCTTCTACAATATTAGCTGTGTCTAAATTGCCTACTGTTGTATCTTCGCTCATTATTAAATTGCTTTGCTATTGAGTTATATGATGCACTCTGTTGTTGTTTTTCGATGGTGATAAAGAAGGCAGAAGGTTAAATGAACTTTTTGTCCGAGAGATTCATGTATTTATATTAAAATTAATTCGATTATGTAAGTGTCTCTTTATATACCGAAGTTACCGCTACGAATGTTGTTGTACAGATTCTTTCTATCTTGCTTCTTGTTGTTGTTATGACCGTGAAGTTTCATTCCCGGTGTAGGGTTAGGTTGCGTTGGGATCATCGATGGGATTGGCGCCATGTTATTCTGGTTTGGATGTAAATAGTTAGCGTAACCCTGCTGTTGCATAGTCATGTTGTTGCTATAATTAGTATAGATAGGCATACCCATTCTGTTTGGTGAGTGTGAACGATGTTGTTGTTGTCGCATTTGAGGAGCCATCTGTGTATATCCTTGGTTAGGCATAGTTTGCTGTGAATTACGGTTTGGTGAATTTGTGCGTGGCTGATGCATCCCAGTGTTCATCATCATACCTTGGTTCATCATCATACCTTTGTTTGTTACCATTCCTTGGTTTGCGTATTGGCCTCTTGGCTGTCTTGCTGACGGCTGCAAAGGCTGCTGCTTTGGATTCATCATTGATAAACGCTTGTCTTGTAAATGATCCTGTTGTTGAGCTACAGGTGGTACGTGCGGTGGCATGCCATTGTTAGGGTAACCTGGGTGAGGTTGTTCTTGTAGGTATTGTTGTTGGTACCGTTGTGTCTGTCCCTGTGGGAGCTGTTGCGAGTACTGTTGTGTCTGATCTTGTGGGTATTGTTGTGCTTGCTCTTGTGGGTATTGTTGTGCTTGCTCTTGCGGGTATTGTTGTGCTTGCTCTTGCGGGTATTGTTGTGCTTGCTTTGGTGGGAGCTGTTGTGCCTGCTCTTGTGGGTATTGTTGTGCTTGAGTTTTAAATGATGGCATATTTTGTTGCTGAGGTGCCAGTATTTGATCCTGCGGGTATGCAACCATGGAATGCTTCTGTGCGGTTAGTTGCACCCCTTGCTGAGTTTTCTGTGGTTGAGGTTGTATTGGTTTTGGTGGAATCGTATCTTTCTGTGTTGATAGCTGATTCAAATGCATTGGTTGCTGGAATTGTTGCCCCTGTATTTGCATCTGTGTTTGTCTAATTGGTGAATAAGGTGGTCTCCCTGATAAGTTTGACAATCTTTCAGGCGAAGGAGGTAACCTCTCAGGCGAAGGAGGTAACCTCTCAGGCGAAGGAGGCTTTGGTAATCTCTCTGGAGACCGTGAATATCTCTCCGGAGACTGTGAATATCTCTCTGGAGACTGTGAATATCTGTTTGTTGAACTTACCCCTGCATAAGGGTCATGAGGGATTGAATTACTACGCCCTTCTGTTGCTTGTTTCTCGTTTACAGGAGCTGATGATGTTGTCAAAGGTGCCTCATTTTTATAATGGTTCATCGTTGATGGCCTATAATCCTCAAATTTTGTCATGTTCTCAAATGCTCTTTGTCCCTCAGATTTTAATTTGACTGTTGTCGGGTATGGCTTTTGTGATGCAACATTTACTGCTGTTTTATCTCTAGTTTCATCGACATTGATTTGTTCCATCATACTGTTTAGATCTTCAACTGTAGCTTTTGCTGAATTGGTGTTCGATTTCTTCGTAGAAGCTATTGACAGAGATGACAGTGAATCACCAGTACTGCCGTTAGATTTGTTTTTCAATGAGAAATGATTGCCACTTTCATCTGATAATCTTTCTCTATCATTAATATGAGGGATATTAATTTTAAATCCTTCATTATCGGTTTCAACGGGTGGTAATTGATATCTTTCGTTAGCAGGAACCCGTAAATCATCTCCTCCGGCTCTTGAAGTTTTTCTTGAATATGTAGATTCATCATATGCAGAAGACGAATCCCTTGCTGGGATATTGGATAGAGAACTGTCACTACTACTGTTACTCTTTTTTCTTAAATTATTCAGTGGATTCCATTTGGATATTTTTTCAAAGCCATTTAAGTTTTTATTATTTTTATTGAGAACATCCTTATGAATCACGGTATGGTATTGACCAATAGCAGGAGAACCTACTATTGTCTGTGCTTTATCAGTTTCATTTTCCTTTGGAACATCCCTTTGGAACTCTTCGTAATTTGGTGTTGCATTTCTCAGTTTTGGTAGTGTTTCATGATCATTAATCGGTGATTCTGTCCTCTTCTGTTTAGATGTATGTTCCGATTTCTTCTTTTTGTATTGGCCCTTAGACAGATAATCTAATGTGATGTCAGATTCTTGAAATACAACCCACTTTTTAAACCCATCGAACTCAAATTCTAAGATTAACGATCTACCGAACACTTTTCTTTTTTCTGGAGTTTGTTCATATGACAATGTAGAAAGCCAAGCCCAGATAAAGTAATCATCTATATCAACTCTTTTAACCTGAATAAATTCTTCCAGATGATTAACATTTTCAAGTGGCTTCCTTCGGTTCCAGCCAGCTTGAAAAGTAGAATGCTTTGTTGACATTAATTTCATTAATCTTCTTGATTCTTGAGACATTTTTCGACTTATACCTTCCACGTTATTTTTCCTTTTAAATAATGACTTCAATAAAGCATAGTCTTCTCTTGCTTCAAATGCATCATAATTTGAAAAGTCTAACATATTGTTACACCTTTCCAATAATTGCCATGGTTTTCTAGAAAACTGATCCGTCGTCAATGTAACTAGTGGAATTGTTAATATTGTATCTGTTGTATATGCAGTTGATCCCTTTGGTGGATATTCATTATTGAAAAGAACACTTTTTAATGTTCTTGGTAATTTGGCGCTCTCTAGATCTTGGGGGACAAAGCTCTTCAAAAAGGCTAATAGTAAATGGAACATAGCATCAGATGCAGGAATCCACTGATCCAAACCATCCTGAAAAGAATTGTTTGTTTTCTTATTTTTTCCACTTTTGTTTACATCAAAGTCTATACTACCAAATTCGTTATCGCAATCATCTTGTCTATTAAATGCCCAAATTGCGCACATTTTTGTAACTTTTCTTGCACTCATTTTATTCACTCTAGAATTTGACGCTAAGGTAACAATCAGATCAAAAAAATCGTAAACAATGGATGCATGATTTGGGGATTCCAAACATTGGGGCATTATCTCCAAGAATGCCTTCTTAGGATAACTATTATCCATTTCTTTGTATTTGAATTTCAGATATGCTTTCCAACCAATAATTTCAGAATTCGGTAATCTACACCATATATATTTCAAACCTTGAAACAAAGTGAAGACATCTGTTCTTTTGATAATTTTATGTTGTAATTTCTCCCCAACTGGTTCACCATTACCTCTTGGGAATAAGCCATTTAGTAGTTTCAATAGTTTTTCATTTGTTTGTTCCGGTCTAAATGGAATCATCAGGTATTCGGTGTCTAGACCTTTTTCTTTCAAGGTTGCTGTTATTGTATGAATAACACCTTTAACATTTTCACGATTAAATTCATTAAAGAACTCGAAATCATCTTCATCATCTTCCCTTTGTAATTCCATTTGCAATTTCAGGTCTTCTTTCGTAACGTTGGCTATATGGGGCTTTGAATGGGGAGTACTAGGCAAAGGTTTTAATTTCTCATGCATATCCATAATAATAAATTAATGTATATATAGCTTTCAGTCTACTTCTATTGTGAAGTTATTTGAAGGTTAAATAGTTGCAGTAATAATAGACTGTGATTTTCTAAGTTTTTCGTTATTTTACAAATATACCATTTTAGAACGAGAAGTAAACAGCACGAAAAGCAAAAAAAAAAAACGTAAGATAAAATTGGAAATTAACAGTTTGTTAAGTGAGATTATATATATACATGTAAAAAGGATATATTGAGTAGTTTTGCTTAGGCTTCTGAATTAGTCTATTCGATGATTCTTGTAATTAGACCAGTACCAACGGTCTTACCACCTTCTCTGATGTTAAATCTTTGGCCAACTTCCATTGGAGTTGGATGAATTAGATCACATTCCATTTCAACGTTATCACCTGGCATAACTTGCTTGGAATGATCTTCAACATCTGCTGGAAACTTCATAACTGCAGTAACATCTGCAGTTCTGATAAACATCTGTGGTCTATAATTCTCACCAAAACCAGAATGTCTACCACCTTCTTCCTTAGATAAAATGTATAGAGAAGCTAGAATTTTTGTGTGTGCCTTAACAGTACCTGGCTTAGCTAAAATCATACCTCTCTTCAATTGATCTCTTCTGATACCTCTTAAAAGAATACCAGCATTATCACCAGCTCTGGCTTCATCTAGTTCCTTTCTGAACATTTCAATACCAGTAATGGTAGTCTTTAATGGAGTCTTGTTATGACCAACAATTTCTAATTCTTCACCCTTGTTCACATGACCTCTTTCGACACGACCAGTGACAACGGTACCTCTACCTGAAATGGAGAAAATATCTTCGATTGGCATCAAAAATGGTTTAACTAAATCTCTCTCTGGAGTTGGGATGTATTCATCAACAGCATCTAATAGTTTTAGAATTGATTGTTCACCAATCTCTGGTCTACGATCTTCTAAAGCACATAAAGCAGAACCCATAATAATTGGTGCATTATCACCATCAAAGCCGTATTCAGTTAATAGTTCTCTCATCTCCATTTCGACTAATTCTAACATTTCTGGGTCATCAATAGTATCAACTTTATTAACATAAACAACAATTTTTTGAACACCTACTTGTCTAGCCAACAATAAATGTTCTCTTGTTTGAGGCATTTGACCATCAGTAGCAGCAACAACAATAATTGCACCATCCATCTGAGCAGCACCAGTAATCATATTTTTGATATAATCAGCATGACCTGGACAATCGACGTGAGAATAATGTCTCTTGTCTGTTTCATATTCAACATGAGCAGTAGAGATCGTAATACCACGAGCACGTTCTTCCGGAGCTTTATCGATCGATGAATAATCTAAGAAATTAGCACCACCCTTCTTAGCCAAAGTTTTGGTAATTGCTGCAGTTAACGTAGTCTTACCATGATCAACATGACCAATAGTACCAATATTTACATGAGGCTTCGAACGGTCAAAGGCAGCTGCATAACCCATTCTCTGAGAAGTTGAAAATAGGGATTTGTTGATTAATCTAGTTAAAGATATTCCTGTTGCACCAGCAACAGTTGTTCTACCAGGAACAAGCAAGGATCTCGACAAAAGTCTTGGAATAATAACACTCGACATCCTGAAACAATTTTATTGCTTCTTATTATTTACTTAGCTTAATATTGTTTATACTCTCTTTAATAGCCAGAGTATGCTATACTTTCATTCATTTTATTCCAAACAAATAATTCCCTAAAATTTAGAAACGTGTTGCGGGTAACATCGGACATAACCGAATCAATGATAGATCATATCCAGTGATACCTGAACGTTAAATGTAGTGGCCAGTATCTTGAAAATCATGATTGTGTAAGTTATCTGTCATTCTACTTCATTTAACAACCGAAGAGCTTCAGTAATAGTTCATAACTGCTATTATAGTAACAAAATCTCTAAAACCCCTCCAATCTGGGCTTGTCACCACCACTTAAAACTCCTAATCGAAACTAATACTCATACTCAAGATATCAATCATTTATCTAAACTTATTTAAAGTAATTGGCCTATTAATAGACGAAAACAACATTAAGTTGATTCAAAACTAGCCGCCAACAAACACTTAAATACTTTAGCTGTTATTTTCGGCGCTACCATTTTATTTTAGACCAATCAGCGTTCACAATTGCTACCAGCAGCCGGGTATTATAAAATAAATAAAGTTAAAAAAGGAAGGACTCTGGTCAAGGTTAACATATAAATTGTATACAGAGGATCGCTCAGTTATATAAGACTATTTATTAGCTCTAAATATATCTATAAATCAGAATAAAGATATAAAAGAATGTTTGGGAGAGGATTGGTAAGATTGGTATCGAAGAGAGCCCTATCTCGTTCTTTACCAAGACAAAATTTGATTCAAGAACTATATTTAAAGGAATTAAAAGTAGCTGCAACTAGTGATTTATTAAAAAATATCAAAGCAGAAGATATAAGTACTGCCAACGTTGTTGAATGGAAAATTCCTTCTAAACCAACTGTCCCTGCTTTAGAATTAGATAAATCTGAAATATTGAACGACTATATCAATTCTAATGTTGAAACTACTAGCAATGCCACTCCAGCTGTAGAAACACAACAAGCTGATGAAGAAGATTGGTTGGTTCTTGATGATATTGAAGAAGAACCAGCTCATTGAAAAATACATTCAGTTAATAAACCCTACATATATATATAATATTCCTATATTCCAATGCGACGTAATGTGATTTTCTACGAATCACACTATAAAAATAATTTTTACGATCTTTTTTTTTATATAAATAGTCTCGATGGGAAGTTTTAATCATATTTACTTGATACTTATTAAAAAAGGCAACGAACATTCATGTTTGTTAACCCTGTGCCTCGCTCGGGTTTGATCATAGTGTCTTACTCTTGAGCTGGATGGTTTGACGTCTTGAACGTCATTCTCAATGGGATAGATTGATATGACTTCTTTGAGTACGAGGGTATCGCTATTTTCTTCTACGACACCATTATATTGTAATTAGAACGTCATACATTTATATTTTTATTCATTACACGTATATATACTAGGTGGGTAAACCTAATTTCCATGCTCTTTGACGAACTGTTCGATGAAAGCGACTAATCTGTCAACACTTTCGATAGTTAGGGCATTGTATATAGATGCTCTGAACCCACCGACGGATCTGTGACCTTTCAATCCAGTCAATTTTACAGCAGCGGCCTCCTTCAAGAAAGCCTCATCTAGACCATCCTTCTTAAGAGTAAAAACCACATTCATTTTTGATCTGCATGACTTTTCAACTGGTAAGTTAAAGAAATCTGGATGTCTATCTAAACACTCGTATAATTTCTTTTCTTTTATTTCATTTTCTTCTTGCTGCTTGACAATCCCCCCTTTAGCAATTAAATGTTGGAATACTAAGTCCATAACATGCAAAGTGAAAATTGGGATAGTGTTGTAAGCTGAGTTATTTTTAACAACAGTTGGGTATTCAAAGGCAATTGGTGTGACTGGTACGTTTAACTTTGCTAATAAAGTTGGATCTGCCTTAGTAATATTTTCTAATATACTTTTTTTCATAATATAAAGAGTCAAACCAGCTAAACCAATGTTTTTTTGAGCACCTGCCATAATGACACCATAGTCTCTTACATTAATCTTACGAGATAATATATCACTCGACAAATCGGCAACAATTTCAATATCTTTATTTTCAATAAGACATTGTGGTAATTTAGGCCATTCGACACCATGAACTGTTTCATTTTCACATAAGTAGACGTAAGAGTAGTCCTTGCCAGTAAGACGATCACACCATTCCTTTTCATCTGGAATGCTACCAAATTTTCCATTTTTATCAAATTTTCTAGAATCAAAAATTATCTCAGATGGGCATCTAAGTCTATCAGCTTCTTCATAAGCTTTCTGAGACCAAGAACCTGTCACCAAGTAACCGCAAGTACCAAGTTTACCGGTCTTACCAACGTGAGCAGTTAATAAATTGGTAGCGACTGATGAGAAACCGGTAGTACCACCACCTTGCATGTAGAATACTTCGTAATCATCTGGAATATCAAGTAATTCACGTAGATGTTTCTTGGAATCATCAATTACCTTAGTAGCCTCTTTGGAACGATGTGAGATTTCACCAATACCTAGACCAATATTTTGGTAGTTGATTAAATCACAGGCAGCTTTTTGTAAAACATGGGTTGGTAATTGAGCTGGACCAGCACCGAAATGGGTTGGTTCTTCTCTTTCTAATGACATTATGGTAATTGGTTGTATATATGGAATGAGAACAATTATAAACAGGTGCTGATAAAAGTTACTTCCATATATCTATATATATATATATATTATCTGTTAACTATTTTTTCAAGGAAAAAGAATCATTAGCGTAAGTCAAATTTAAATTCAGTCATATTCGCGTATAAACGCATGACCTGTCATATATTATTGAGCATTTAGTTTGTCGCTCCTTCTTTCTTTATATCTGTGACTCTGGTATGTATATTGAGCACTTAGGAGTCTATTCCGATTTAACTAGTTTCAACATGTTTTAATACCCCTCAATTACCCTTGGTGAACACTACAAGAAAACAATTTATTGAACATAGAATAACCCAACTAACCCACTTCGTACAAAAGAGTAAAAATCCTTTGAGGTTATAAACATGTATGAGACTGCTTTGTAAACACCCATCCATCAACATCAACATCCGTACATTTCTGAAAGTTATAAAACAATTATGATTCTTTAAAATGCGTCCTTGTTAAGAATTTCCTTTTTGGGATTGTTTTTCTACTGAAGGAAATTTCATATGTCCCAATTAACCGAGAGATTGGTAGATTCTATTACCATACTATGGAATAATGATTGTAAGAGCAGTAGTGATAGTGTAACGTAATGATGTATATATCCATTATAAAGATTTATTTGTAGTTCATATTTAATATTATTTTGCATTAATAAAGTATACATAACCAAAATACATTAAAATGGTACGTACTATTGTAAATATACTAATGACAATGAACAAGAAACTTCCTAAATTAAGAATGGAACAGATTTGAGAGTAATATATAACATATGAATAAAAAAAGATAAGAGTATAGAAAGAGAAGTGGCTTCATATCATGTCATAGGAATGATTATAGCGAGTTTTTTTACTAACAACACATTATTATTATTAATAATAATAATACTATTGTTTATAGGCTAAAGTTCACGGTTCCTTAGCTCGTGCTGGTAAAGTTAAGTCTCAAACTCCAAAGGTCGAAAAGACTGAAAAGCCAAAACAACCAAAGGGTAGAGCTTACAAGAGATTACTTTACACTAGAAGATTTGTTAACGTTACTTTAGTTAACGGTAAGAGAAGAATGAACCCAGGTCCATCTACTTCTGCTTAAATTAATTAGTTGTTTAACATAATATGTTAGACTAATTGATTTTTCTATAAGTATCTCTATATTACACATATATTACATATATTATTAATATATTATTAAAGTATCTTCAAGGTTATTACATTATTTTTATTTATATTATTAAAGTATATCTAAGATCATTAACTTATTTTTAATATTACATAGATTATATGTGTTTGTGTCTCTTTACCAGTCGTCGCCATTATCTTCGTCATGGCCACTGATCTTATTCTTTCTTTGATTTAATGCTGCAGCAAGAGCATCAGCTAATGAACCTCCTGGTGCACCGCCTGGTGGTCCTCCTCCTGGTGCAGGTGATCCATTGGCAGGTGCAGAAGGTTCTCCACGGGCTTCTTGCAGTAATACCGATGGTTTATCCAATTGCGACTTGTCGACCTTCCTTAATTTACCTATGCCAGCACCTCGGATGGAAGCAAGTAATGCATCCCTTCCTGCATCACCGGTAGTTTCATTTAAACTTCCACCGCCATTACCCTGTGGCATTGCTGGAGGGGGTGGTGCTGATGGTGTACCAGATCCCATTGGTGGCGGAGGTGGTGCAACTGGTGCGCCAGATCCCATTGGTGGTGGAGGTGGTGCAACTGGTGCGCCAGATCCCATTGGTGGTGGAGGTGGGGCTACAGGAATACTCATCGAAGGTGCAGGAGGTGGAGATGTCTGATATGGTTGCATAGGTGGTGGTGGTGGTGGCTGAGTCTGATACTGTTGTTGTCCAGGTGGTGGTCGGGATTGATATTGTTGTTGTGCAGGTTGCATTCCCATTGGTATGTTCATAGCTGGTCCTGGAGATGGGCTCTGAGTAGTTCCCGTATTAAATGTGGTCATTGGTGGGTTAGAGCCTATTGGTATGCTAGCCTGTCCCTGCTGGACAGGTGGCAATGGTCTTGAACCTCTTGGTGGAGGTGGTGGAGCCGGGCCACGTCTTGGTGGAGGTGGTGGACCTGGTCTATGCATATTTGTATTAATATTTTGAGATCCTCCATGTGCAGTTCTGTGAGGTGGTGGTGGTGGTGCAGGTCCACGTCTTGATGGTGGTGGTGGTGGTGGTACACGTCCCGCCATTGGCTGTGTACCAGTCTGTCTTGGTGGAGGTAAAGGACGATTACCCATTGGTGGTAAAGATTGCATCCCCATACCCGGTGCAGCAGGAACTGGTCTAGCCTGTTGTGGTAATGGAGGATATTGGTTATTATTTTGTGGAATTGGAAACGGTGTGCTTTGATTTTGCATCTGTGGTATAGGCATTGGAAACGCGGTATTGTTAGCTGGCGGTGGTGGCACTGGTATTGGAAACGGATTATTACCCTGTGTAGTACCGCCTGCTTGTTGTGGCGATGCTTGTGGTGGTTGTGGTGGTTGTGGTTGAAATGCAAATTGTGGAGGTAAAGGAGGTACATTATGTTTTACATGTTGTACAGGTTCTGGAGCTGAAGCTTCAGCTGGTGTGGCTGGTGCCGGTGTGGTTGGTACTGCCGGTACCTGTGCTGCTTCTGTATGCGCAGTTGACGGAGGAGTTTCATGAACCTCTGATTGAGTATCAGAATAGTTATAATCGTTATTGTCATAATATTCTTCTTCTTCTTCTTCTTCCTCATCTGCCTCTGGTTGTACAGAAGGTGGTGGAGGTGGGGGCGCTTTGTGCTTTGTTGATGGTACAGCTTCCACATTACTATAATTATACCTTTGTCTCTGACTGGAAATTATTGCTTCACCTCTTGGACCATGTGTAACTTTTGCATTGTTTTCCTTTCTTACTTTTTTGCTCAATTCAAGAGCGTTCTTGTTCAGAAGAGTCTTTCTGGAAGCATATTTCTCACGTTTTTGTACTCTTTTTAAAAAATGCTCTGCTTCTTTAATATCAACGAATAATAACCCAGCATAACACTCCTCAATTTCAAAACTATGGAAGAAAGTACGATCTTGATAATATTGAAAATTGACATACAATTCTTGATCCCAAATTACTCCCCTATGACCATATATATCAATCAATTTCAAAAACCACGTATTCCCAACCAAATCATCTACAAGAGTAATTGCTCCTGACAACCCAGTATACGTCCATTCATTTCTGTCTGGATAGGCAATATACAGTCTGGCAATTGCCACATCAATGATTTTATTTGCCGACTTCGGTAAAGCACGCTTAATAGCTTCTTTATCCTGTGAATTCAATAAACCCATCTAAGAACTGGCAAAATTCTTCCTATTAACCTCTATTTCTAGCTTTATATCAGTGCCCCCTTTCTAAGTTCCTTTATTATCTTTGTTATACTTTAAATTTTTCATTTTTGAAATTTTTGAAGAACCTAAACTCGTTTCACGTGACATCGCCATTAATTTATAGAAATTCAATGGTTTAGTAACTCCGATGAGGTGATGACAGGTTATCTCCAATAATTGGAGTTGGAGTTAGCGTTGATCTTAGAAAACCGTAGTAGTATATAAAGGTTGTGTTAAGAATCAAAATGCATCGTAAGTTAATGAAGTTAATAACAGTAGCGTTATGAGTGAACCGATAAGCTACAGGAAAGATGATAAGATATTTATCATTACTATAAATGATGTTAAGTATATGAATTCTTTGACATTTGACAATTTTTTAGAGATTGCAGTTGGTCTTAACAAGGCAAATGATGATCCAGAGGTGTTGGTAACAGTTATCCAATCTACTGGAGGTTTTTTTTCTGCTGGGGGTAAATTTGAAAGCATTTCCAAGATTGAAGAGAGCCAGAAACTTGATGAAGTTCCAAAGCTAAGCAATTATGTTGGGGGTATAGCCACTCCTAATTTATATGTGACTCAGGCTTTCATTCAACATAAGAAGCCAATTATATGTTGTTTAAACGGACCAGCAATAGGACTTGCTGCTTGTCTCGTTTGTCTCTCTGACATCGTTTTCAGTCAAAACGACTCGGTTTATTTGTTATTTCCGTTTACCTCATTAGGGTTCGTCGCGGAGGTTGGAAGTTCTGTCACGCTTTATGAGAAACTAGGAGTAAACATCACAAACCAACATTTGCTATTCAGTGAGAAGATTCCGTTTGATATCTTGAATGGTAAGATCATTAATAAGAACTATGCTATGGGTAATGACACCTCTAAATTTAATGAGCAAGTAATTAAAGACATAAAGTCCAAGTATGGGATGCTATATGCGCCAAGCGTCATCGGAATGAAGACTCTGATTAATGAGAATCTTAAGCAGAAATTAATCAAAGCACAATCAATGGAAATTCATTCAACCTTACCATTTTGGTTAAGTGGAGAGCCACATAAAAGGTTTAATCAACTTGCTTCTAAACAAAGAAAGCATAAGTTGTAGGAACAATGTGTACGACTGTTTGTTTAAAAACCAGCCCTACGAGGTTAACTCTATTTCTAGATTTTGGTTTCCTTTTTACTTTATGTAATTGGTATAATTATTAGCACTGTTCAACTACAAAACAATTTGTACCCACTATTACATATTCTCCTTTAAATGGCTGTAGAGAAAAGATTATGGAAAGTCAATCGATACTGGCTAGCACTTTCCTCTACAATGTTCTTCCTAAGTTACCGATGCTCTACCAAGCACCAAGAGATTAATTTTTGAAAAGTTTAAAAAATTTTCATTGCAAAACTTTGTTTGCAGAGTAAGAAAATGATGCAGAAAATAAAGCTTGGAAAATTTTTTTACAGTCATGAAGAGAAAGAAGAAATACACTGCACGTTGCCACAGTAATTATGTGTTGTCCTCCCACAATAATGGCTAAAAGAAACACAATAACCCGGCATATTGCCCTGGATTAAGAGAGTTTATGTTAAACTTTCTTACTTTGTCACAACAATTCGAAAAATTCAATATTGCTTCGTGTTCCTTAGTGCTATCTAAGATACCACGTATAAAATTTTGTGTGGTACCTTACCTTACAAGAGCTATTCGATTTAACAGAACAACAACTCGGGGGTATTTGGAGGGGCTGCGTTTTCTTTGTTGATCAACTACTGATTATTCTGTACATTTGCATATACTCCTTCAATAAAGAAATGATATGTTTCTTTGCATGTTGGATTTAATGAACCAAGCAAAACTCACATTTTCCATAATAATCGATTTTAATTGTGGGAAGGCTATTTATTTGTACTTATTATTCTGTGCCTATATTACAATCCGTTAAAAAAGAATTTTTTGGATATCAAACCAGAGATCTTTGTTGCAGAACTACGATTATTTAATTCATTTTGTTTTGTTCCGTTTTTTTTATTTTTCAGTTTCCTATATTCTTTCTCCAGTTTTCAATATATATTATAAAAAAATTATCGATGCAGAATATTTCCTATTATTGTTTTTTAGATCTTAGTAACTACCTATTGAATTATTTTAATATTCATCTTGTTTTGTTGTACAATTTTTGGATTTCTGACAGATTTACCTTTGTATAATTTTGTTTTTTACTCCTTTATTTATTATCAGCATTGTTCCTACTAATTACCATAAGCGATCGTAATGGGTCGTCCAACAAAGGAGGTTAGTGAACAGAAAATCGAAAGATTTCAGCGTGAATTGGAATTGGCGGGAGATAGAACTGATGTCCTGTTACAAGACAAAAAAGGTAGATCGAGGTCATGTTTACTTTGCAGAAGAAGAAAGCAACGTTGTGATAGAAAATTGCCAAGCTGTACTGCCTGTTTGAGAACTGGTGTAAAATGTGTTCAGCCAGTAAGGTATTCTAATTCTAAAGCAGACAATGATTCTAAAAGTGCTGCAGTTAGTGGTAGCACAACCAGTTGTTCGAGCCAGCCAATACAGTCTAGTACTGCGCTTGAGAATGTCCAAACGATTCCGTCAATTGAAACCAAGGTTCATACACAATCCAACGGTGATATAATAGGCAAATCAAACACAAATAAGGATGATTATACTATACTTTTGGAAAAGAAGTTGAAATTCTTGGAGAATCTTGTGGACTTGACACCTGGTTCTAATTCATTTAATAAAAAATTAAAACAATACAAAAAAATCACACACTTATTATCTGATATTAACAATGATTTGGATAAAATAGTTACTTCAACATCTGTGCAGTCACCAAATTTATTACCACCTTTAAAACAACTTACAGAAGAAGAAAAACCAAATAATATCTTGATCACTGATAAAAAATCTAGTCTATTGAAAAATATTCCTGCATTATCATCTGATTCTTTAGACTCCATTGATTTTAGTAAATGTATTTTTGCCAAATATAACCTGAAAGAATTTTTGAATTATGATCCAGCATTTGAATTTGATGAAGAATTGTCAAGATCCTTCTTAGATACGTTCTTCACTAGATTACAATTTAAATATCCATTATTGGATGAACAAGAAATTTACTCGTTTCATGAAAATTATATCAAGAATAATATTTATTCTTATTCAGATACAACTTTCCATTTTGCATGTGGTAGGATGTGGTTAGTTTATAGTATCAGTGCATGCCTTCATATGACAACCGGTAAATATAAGGGCCAACCACCTGTACGTTACTTTTCAACAGCTATTAGACATATCACACGATGTGGTAAGAGTCTCAATTATGTTCAACAGATTGAATTGTTAACTTTATTAGTGTTGTACCTTTTGAGAACTGACAGAGACACGATGGTGCTTTATGAAATTATTAAAGATGTTGTTGTAATTGGTAAAGAGAAATTGTACCTCAATCAGTGGCATCAAAATGATCCCTTTGCAAATAAAAAGTTAAGGTTATTTTGGTGTATTTATTTACTGGAAAGAATGATTTGCGTTGCTGTTGGTAAATCATACACAATATCCGAATCTGAAATTAATCTACCATTCTTCAGTGAAGATTCTTTGAATGATCATCAGACTGTTTCAAATGATAGTAATCATAAAGACAACCATCGTGGTGTCTATTTTATTAATCAGTCTTTGAAATTGAGAAGAATTGAATCAGAATTTGTTGAAAATCTACACATTTTACCCCAGTCAAATATTCAAGATAAGGAATATCTAAGGAACAACTTACCCATGGTTGAAAAATATTTTCAAGACTTGGAAATATGGAGAGCCAGTTGCCAAGTGAATCAGTTTAAAAATTTTGAAAATGAAACCTTAAAACTGTATTATTATAGGTCGGTGAGGTTATTAATCCAGCCATTTCTGGAAGTTTTAACTCCTGAAAATAAATTATTTAAAGAATGTCAAGCGGCCGCAGGTCAAATTTGCCAATTATACAAAATTTTTCATCAAAAGACTATAACAGGTCATTCAACACCAGCAGTGCATACTGTTTTCGTCGCAGGTGTGACATTGATCTATTGTATGTGGTTAGCGAGGAATTTTGACGATGAAAGAAGAAAAAAGCTGGGTGATATTTCGAAACACACAAGACCACTGGTTAGTGCCAGTCTGTTTTCGACCATGGATGACTTGAGAGCCTGCTCTGTGTGTCTTTATGTGATGACTGAGCGTTCCGGATTTGCAAGAATCTTCAGAGATACGTTTGACCAACTGATGAATGCCACTGTGGGTAATTTGATTGAAAGATGTGGCCCAAATTCATCGGAATTGATTTACATGTCACAGGTTAAACGTGAGATAGCTGAAGAAACGAAGAGTATCGAAGCTAGAAGCCAGATTAGCAAAGACGGCATGCCGCCTGCGATTAATAGAACGTTTGGTAAAGGTCAGGCCCGTGAGCATGTTGGTTTTGTGGAGAATTCACAATCAGATTTAGCAGAACAGGAGGAATTTAAGCGTAAACGTGGTATGTTAGAAAAGACTTCGGTGCCAAAAAGTTTATCCCATTTATTGATCAAAGAAGAAGACCGTGCTAATGATGAGGATAGCGAGCGTTACATCGTTAAGAAACCTATTAATTCAAACGAATTTGATTGGAAGATGTTTGAACATCAAGCTTTCTTGCAGCAACATTTTGCTCAACAAAATCTACAAGCCTACCTAAGTTCTGTGAAAAATAACGATTCTGAGAATGAGAACATGATGATGATGGTTCCAACGCCTTCAGGTACGCCTACTTCGATTGAACAAGTGATTGCGGCCGCACAACAGTTACAGCAACAGCAGCAGCAACAACAACAGCTTCAGCAGCAACATCTCCAGCAACAGTTTC
>PPOM03000312.1:119826-137305 GCA_003708925.3 Kazachstania martiniae
ACAGCAACTTCAACAGCAACAGCAACAGCAACAGCTGCAACAGCAACAGCAACAACAGCTGCAACCAAGTGTTACTCCCGTGGCTATCACACAGATGGCCATGCCGGTGGTCCTTCCAAATGGCACACAGTTACCGTTGCAGCCTCAGCAGACAAATATCACTGCACAGGGTCCGCAGGCAAATATATTATTCAATAATGGCACACACGACATGATCAACAACATATCAACATGGACCAATGATTCTATCAATGACCTACTGAATAATGGTGAAAGTCTTGATGATTTTCAGATTAGGGCAGAGCCGCAGTCCGCCAGTTTAGCCACTACCTCCAACACAGCTATCCAGCCTAGAGATGAGAAAGTAAAGAAACCAAGATCAGATGAGTTCTGGACCATCAACGACGACTACGGGTTTCTTGCATAAACAAATGTGGCCTAACAATAGCATGTTGTAGTAGTAAATGTTGTCAAAGAACCTGTATCTTAGTACTAATATATATTGCATATAACTTCTGTTAGCTAACATGTTCTGACAAATATTTTATATTTACTGGATAATAGCACCAAAAAAAATTTTGCTGTATGTAGTTGATTTCAAAATACTGATTTATCAACAAAATATAAATAAAAGAAGACTGTCACTAATTACTTTCTAAAACACTCAACCCATCGGTACATGCTAATGCACTCTTCTTCTCACATTTCAGAACAAATTGCAATGACTATTACCTCCACTAATGGTTGAACAACTGACTTCGAATATACAGTTTAGCGTCGCATTAGCTCCAAGCATAGTGAATTTCACTTCACCCTAAAACTGACTAAGAGGACTACAGGAAATATAATATAGCCACAACATCATCTGGATTCATCATACAGCCAGTCAACTAGTAGTGAGGTACAGACAGGACATGTATAGTTTGAAACCAGCGTCCAATCAACACCGTATAAAGTGACACACAAGTGGCATAAATATTAAAAAAAATTTGACCAACAGTGATGGTGAGAACAGCTGAGCAACAGGCCCGCCAAACACACTAAACAGAGAGACATTCAAGCAATGGCAAGAGAAGAAGCATTCTTTATCGGCTGTGAAGACAACGACACCGTCTACCGTACTCTGGCATACACATTTGGGGGCATCGCAGTAATAAAGGAGACACCCGGCGAATGCCGTTACGTAGCACTGGAACGTGTCCAAATAACAAAGAGAAACGATTACGTTCTAGTACAACTAAGTGTATCCAGCCCGCTTGCTGACCTAGTATTTGATTGTGTCGTGTACACACTACAGAGCCTGGCTCCTGATGCACATGTCCAACATGTCGAAGTCGGCCTGGAGGCCCTACTCAATGAACAATTCGGATCCGCATACGACCCAAACACAGGTATCGTCACAATGGGATCCGCAGTAGCAAGAATTGACCCCATAACACACAAAGTTGAAGCACTTCAAACTGGTGAAACAATATCCGGAGATTCAAAACTACTTCGATCACGTGCCGAAACTATTATCGCAAGATATAATGACCTTCTATCACCACTTCTATAAGAGCATCTCTGATAAGTCTTTACTTTTTAATTCTTCGTAAACACTATACAAATTAAAAAAACATAAATGCAATACTGTTCTTTCTTGTAGAAAGAACCAAAGACCTTTTCTTCTACTCCCGTAGAATCTGTATTGCTTTAGCAAGAACTGTCTTTGCTTCTTTCTTCAAGAAAGAAGAAAACCCAAACAATACAAATAACACTTCATTGTAATATATATACAGTTGTTACAACTAATATCAATCAATATATCTACCTATTCATATCTATTCATATCTATTCATACCTATCATTAAAGATATATATATATATATATCATATATCATCTTGTTACAGATCTGTATCTTTCAGTTTTATACGTATTTCTAAGAAATTATAGCAGCGCATGCCCCGCGTCAAAACGCGAGTCCCAAAAAAAGTAAAAACGAAATATTCAAAAATGCCTAAAACAAACACAGCACCCCTCGCTATAAACAAATTTAATGAAAAATTCAAAAACTGCTGACAATTTTTTGGTTGATTCATTAATGCAACAATAATAAGGAGTTTTTTGATATTTTTTTTATAATATATAAATATTCATTATTTTAATATTGATGAATACACTTTGTAATAATAATTTTATGTTAATATTAAATGATATTATTATCATTTAAATAAATAAATTGAAAAATTATTGTAATTTAAATCTATTTTTTTTTTGTATATACATTATATATATAGTCTAATAAGTGTAAATATGCTTATACCAAAGACTATTTTAAAGAATCAAAAAAAAAAAAATATTTTAAATCAACGTCGGAATAATACTAATAATTCTACTAATAATAACAAACAAAAGAAAGTTAGATTTGACATAAATTTAAATAAGGTTAAAAAATTTGATTCTTCATTGGAACCAATTACAATATCTAATGAAAATTCTCCGATAATTTCACCTGTTCTATTACCATTGGATATTTCTTCATCAGATTCTGATATTGAAGAATTTCCAGAATCTTGCTGGTTTAATAATTTGAATGTTTTACCAAGTTTAGTTAGTTTTGATAAAACTTTTAATTCATTTTATATGCAAGATCATATTTCGGATGAATATTTGGATTATTTCGCAAAAGGAAATATTGAGGAGGAGGAGGAGGATGTAGATCAAGATCGGGTTGATAATAATGAAGATGACTTTTTATCGATGGATCATAAAGAGTTTCATAGTTGGAAAGTAATTAGTATGAATTTTACACCTTCTGATAAATATCAATCGGATACTTTTATAAAGTTAGCTTCTATTACTCAGGAGTCTAACAAGGTGATAGGATTTTTGGTAGTGAATAATTTAAATTTTGAAAAATTGATTGAAGTTAAGTTTACGTTCAATAATTGGGAGAATATTCATTATGTCAACGCTTCATTTGATCGATCGATCGATAGTAAATTTGATAGGTTTAGGTTTACTATCGATTTGGATAGGTATAAGTTTTTCCTCAATTTTAAGAACCTCATCGGTGATAACGAAAGTAAAATTAACTTGCAGTTTTGTTGCAAGTACGATGTCAACAATGAGACATATTACGATAATAACGATTATCAGAATTATAACATCCAACTTCAGTGCAATCGTACATCTCCACCTTCCCCACGTACATCTCTTACACATACTCCTAACACCAATAGTAATAATATTCAGCAGACTTCAAGACAGGGGGTACCTTCACATTCGCGTACATTCAGTGATGACACTGATTACTTCAATTCTTCGCCTTTAAAACATCTATATCATGGTATTGAGCCCAGTAAAGCTTTTTTATCGTCTCCTAATTTACAGTCGTTGAGCAATAGTATCAATAATTCTGACCACTTGGATATGAAGTCGTTATCGTCAACTTCTGATCTCTCACTGAGTTCTTCGTTGTCGTCCTCGTCAACTTACTCGTTCACAAACTATAGTGGCAAGACTAAGGATGACAGAGGCAAGAATGCTAGTGCGAGCAACAGCAATAATAACTACAAGACTTTGAATCACTACAACGATTTGGAATATTACTCAAACTTCTTTTCGGCGCCGCTGGATGGTTCCGATAGCAGAAGTGTTGAGTCAGATTCCACTCTGCAACCAACACAGACCAATGTAGCGGCTTCTGCAGGGGCCTCACCAACTATAAAAGCAACGTCAACGTCTGACTATAAAAACTTAATGGAATCGTATTGTTTTTATCCAACGGAGCAGGCGGGTGATAGTAAGACGCAGGTAAAACTGTCTAACATTAAATCGTAGTTGGTATCACGTTTATAACTTTATTTCATATGCATACATTTTATTCATACATAGGCATTCATAAGCAAACGCAATTGTTTCTTCTTAAGAAAAAGATATCTTTGCTTCTTTCTTGTAGAAAGAAGAAGCGTAGAAGTTCAATATTCTACTTTCATATCAGTTTTATGTAAAGTTTGGTTCAGAAGTGAGCCCTCTTTACTGGCTCAGTAGACTGCATTGTGATAATGTGAGGAATTACAGTTTATTTTTCTGTATCACATTGTGGGGGCTTCAAAGGAGGTATATTTGCCTTGTGAACGATCATTGTGGGAATGGTGTGAGCCTATTATTTTGCGTCAAGATGTCAGCAAATGATGTGATAATTGTATCATTACCGAATAGTTTCTACGAATGCAGGATTGAGAGGTATTATGCATTCTGTAAGTCAGATAAATAACAACTACTCAAATTTCAGGAACTCGATGTGCTGTGGTTTTCGTCGCACTTTCTATTCTTTGGCCCTTGTTTGATTACCCGTTGTGCCCATAATAACTAATCCTACATGTAAACTAACTCTCTATTCTATATATAGTCACCAATGTAGATTTACCCCTGTCATCACAATATCTTATTACAATTTAAGCTCTACGTGATATGTAACTATTATTGTTTCGACGTAGAAATAGAATATGTGCTCTGGGATTAACCTGATTAATAGCCATTTACGTAGAGAACAGGCATGCGGCGTCATGCCATAAACATACTTGTTTTCCAGAGCTGGGCGATGAAAGAATATAATGGACAGATCCCATAACTCCTGTGGTATATGATTATTAACGTTTTTTTTAGTCTATTGTTTTAATACTTAGATACATACAATTAGTTAATTGCCATCAGTTCAACTAGAGCAATAATCATTACTACACGAAACAAGGCTGCAATATATGCTAGATTCTTCAGAAGGTGTGTACTAATATAGATGAAGGAGCCAGGCTAATCGGAAAAAGTGAAACTGCACCATGTTACCAGACTTAAGCAGTAAAAAACAACCAAGTAATCATTCTACCATGGCTAGAGGCACTGTTTGATTTTGTACCAGTATTGCGTACAGTCTCATTAATTGATTTAAAAATATTCCTTCAGAACTCAGAAAGCTCATTGAAGGTGTTCTCATTTTTCTTCTAATAGCGTCCATAAGTATTGGTCAACAGTCATGTTTACTGGTAGTTAGAGAAATCATACTCTTAACAGAGCTTTCAATTAGCTAGTTATTGTTATTTTTGGGCATTTTGGTTAAAAAAACAAACTAACGAATCTTTTCACATAACTCCAAGAGTGATCCTTTATTCCTTCTTTCCTGTTTGACATAAGCTTATTGCCTTGTATTTTATTTTCGGCAGCCAGTGTCATTTATTGAAATGAACCATAGAATTGTAGCTTGTTCAAATTAAACAACTGCTATTGTGTATCAAAAATCTCACTTTGTTCTCCTCAATGCCAGTCTTCCTAATATCGAATAAGAATACCAGTTATTTCGTTGTGTTTATACTCAGAACTCACCCATATGTTTCCAGCTTATTCTGAAATAATACCAAACATCTTCATAGTCAAAAACTTCATCTACAAGTGAGTATACTGAAACCTTATAATTGTAGATTATTCTGTTTGGGTTGTACATTATCAGAACTGTCAATTATTACAGAATTCTTGTTTATAGCTAATATTTGATGAGAAATGATTTAATATTTCAGAACTTCTAAAATTAATTATTTTGGCACAAGTTTTTTATTTGTCGTTTTGTTATCTGACCAAAAGTCGCTGCCACTTTAATTTCCACTCTAGTATTATAAATCTAGAAACAAGTACACTATAACAGAAAAAGAACCAATAATCAAAGTGAAGCTTGCAAATTGAAAGGATGCACTCATCTAAGCAACAAAATATTCTTATAATCCTAACATGGATTGGGCTCTTGAAAGTTTAGCTTTTTTTTTTAGGCTTTAAACGTCGCTCTTATTTTCTGTGGCGGTGTGACGGATCAAATTTATTGCAACACTGAAATAGTAACAAATGACAGCTAAAACATATCACGGTATATAAGTTGTAAATAAATATTAGTAAGTTACCTACTTGACGATTCTTCTTATAGATGTACCACTTCTTGATAAAAAGAATATTAAACGTCTAATGAAACATACGGACACAATAAATTGTCAGAATGACACGAGTCGACCTGACTAACATATTTTATAAAAAATATGACTTGTTTATAACTTATGTTGTATTGGTATTCTAATAAGTAGATATGACTGGAGTTTCATTTCTATTTGGTCAAATCAAAATAATATATAAGCATAGAGAAGTTCTTAATGATGTTCCATGAAAACTCTACAAGAAAAAAGGCAATATATCTGAGTTTACCTGATACCCCACTCGGAGAAATGAAATTATATTGCAAGAAGTTAATTTAGTATTATAACTATTAACTTAAAAATTATATATATTACTGATTATCAGAAATTTCCTGAGCTTTTAATTGGTGTAATCTCTATTGCTCATGGAGAGAGAGTAAAGGTTACAAGTTTAGTCCAAATCACTGACTTGAACTTTTCGATTTTGACGAGACATGAAAGTATTATCGTATAGTGTTCTTAGAAGGTACCAGTGAAATGTTATCTACATTTTACAATCAAATTATTTAACATCTCCAAGAAACATATACTTCCGAGTTTTCCAACCTGTAAGAGTTATACTTGAAGGTGGCTAGGTTAGTCATTTTTATAATAGTGTAGAGGATGTGATACTAAGTTGTATATTTGTTGAGGAGATGAGACACTTACCTAAAGGTTCAAAGAATAAAACCTACAGAGTTACAAGAACCTAATCTGAGTCCTTTATAATTCTCTAGGCAGGAACTAAACTGCAATATATATTAAACCTATACAGTAATACGCCGATATTGTTACAAGCAACTAACTATTTCCGATGTTTTTAAAACCTTACTAGTAATTAATGTATAATGGCGATGTGCTGTCGCACCAGATTTGCAATTAATACCTAAGTTTAATACCTTATAGTTATATATTATACTATGCAACGACAGGTACTTCTTACCTTTTTATTTGGTAATTACAATACTATCTATGGCATTAACAGTTGCTAAAATACTAAATTAGTACTTATTGAGCCAATGTGTATATTTGGGTTGATCAAGTTTCATATATGGTTCCAGATACATCGAGCATGATAATATTTGAAAAATCTCGTATGTTCTAATCATTAGATTAGTAAACAGATGGACAAAGGCGTCAAAAGAGTCGTAAAGTTAGTGAAGCCAATCGAAGAACCATTTTCAGATTGTACAGCAGCATTAAGGACATTAGCTGCAGTATCTGTCGATTGTCCCTGTTGTTGTAGAGATAATGCAGGTTTAGAAGCAACAGACTTGGGACCTGATGGTTCTTGTAGTCTAACGGTGGTACTTTCTCCTCCATTATTTCCTGCAATAGAAGATATTCCTTCTGAATCTACATTAGGTCTAGCACCAGTGATGGAACCAGTGTGAGAGTCTGTATCGATGCCAGAGTTGGAGCCAGGGTTGGAGCTTGAGTCGGAGCCTGAGCCAGAACTAGCCTTAGAGCCTGAATCGATATTGGAAGTAGAACCAGAATTGGTGCCAGAGTTGGAGCTTGATTGATCTAGGTTATCATTCAAATATACATCCAAGCTAGAAACAGGCTGGCTTGGTCTATTATCCAAGCTAATATCATTTTGGTTATTAGAACTACGATTAATAATACCATCGTTTGAGAGATCAGATGGCGAATGAGTTGCCAACGTAATAGTGCTAGCCTTAATTGTCCTAGTGGAGGAAGACCTTTTCAGTATAGTAGAAAATCCCGATGGAGAATAAGTGAAGTCTAGCGATTTCAAAGTGTAATTATTATATGGGTGTCTTGAACTTGGTAAAGAAACCGAAGAATCATGCAAGGTAGAATGCACAGAACTTGCAAACGTGGAAGACGAATTATTGTATGAACCATACCTTGCAGAATACTTGGATTGTACGGTTGACGATGTGGATGGAGCAACTAAAGAATATGAAACAGTTTGTGACTTAGATGAGACAGCAAAATTCTTGGATGATACAATTGAAGAAGATTGAGATGGCATGACATTTAATTGAGAAGAGATGGAAGAAGATTCGGATGTTTCAGTATAAGACTCAGATGATATGTATGAAGATTCCTAGGAGACATTTGACGACTCAGATGATGTAGCAGAGGAAGAAGATGAGGCTACGGTAGATTCAGATGATTTAGCTGAAGACAAAGAAGATACAGTTGACAACTCAGATGATCTAGCTGAAGACACAGATGATATAACAGAGGAAGAAGATCGGATGGCGGATGATTTAGAGGAGGCAGTCGTTGAAGGAGATGAAACAGCTGAAGACTTGGACGAAACGGAATGAGAAGGTATGATTGATGATCCAAACCATGGGGCTGCCTCACATGGCATGTAATTAGCTTGGTTGCTATCAGCTGGTGGAGAACCTGAATATTTCAGCATATTCGAGTTTTTGATAAAAAATTTATTTATATCATAACCCTTACCAATGTGCGCAGAGTAATCAGGTTTTAAAGTATTACTGTTTAGAAGATGAAAAGAAACAATACCAGTACTAGGGTCATATGTATAATTTGTAATAGTATATTCACCAGCTGCCATGATACTATTATTATTCCCATAATTAGCAACTATAGGAATACCATTATAATTTCCATTAAAAGCTAGTATAACAGAAGGATCTGTTAAAGAGACGGTTTGGTTAGCTAGCACAGGAGAATCACCAAAGTGAAGGCCAAGCATTGCATTATAATTGCTTCCTATACCCACACCGGTATCTTTTTTAACAGAAATACAACCATTGCCATTCATTGTAGTACCTAAAACCAAAACATTATTGTTAAGACAAATAGTCCCATCATTTCTAGCAGAGAGTTTTCCAATAAGGACCCCATTAAAACCATATATTCCTCCATTACTGGTAAATGTATGATATTAAACCTGTGTTTTCAGTGAATCTGGAATTAGAGTGAAGTAATCAACCTCCTTAGAGCCAATTCCCTCAAAAAATATTCTACCGCTATTTTCAATTGTGCCCATCTATTTACGTGCTGGGTTTAAAGTTAAAACAAAACATACAGACTCTGAATCTAAATCTTACCAAGCTGTTCATGATTTAACGTATCTCTACTAACTTACATCATTATTATTAAACCCATTTATTATCATTCATTGTGTCGGGCACGGAGATTTCTTAGGAGCAACTAGAAAATTCGGTTAGCGTAGAAGGGATTTACAGCTGATGCGACGGATTGTCGATCTGTCTCCCTAATTGAAATAAGCAGCTAAACCGTGAGGATTTTTGCTAATTTTAGTATCAATTGTAGTTGCGAATAGTTTGGTCTATATCTCTTAAATGGAAAATTGACTAAGAGAAGGTGAAACTTGGAACAGGTCATGTTCTTAGAAATAATAGTACTTTTTATCGTTTAATCGTGCTTTATACCACCATTTTTATTCGCATATGGGTCTATATTACCATTATTTGGGCATTCGTAGTCGAAAAAAGATCAATATTATGGACAAAAAGTATACAGACAGCTGAAGAAAACTGGCCAATTGCCTTTTTATATTCTATTAATTATAAAAATTAGTTGCCTTGTAGCTTCTCCTTAACTCTTAAGAGATCTTACTACCATATTTAAATATTACTAGTTTAAATCCTTTTATACAACAAACAATTATATCTCTGAGCCCAGAAATAAACTGCAAAAGTAAGAAACACTCACTTAATGGTCAATCATGCCACTATCATTAGAGAATAAAATATACTAAAACTGTGAAACCACCATTAATTTGTTGGTTTCGTGGTCTAGTTGGTTATGGCATCTGCTTAACACGCAGAACGTCCCCAGTTCGATCCTGGGCGAAATCATTTTTTGTTTTTTCGCAAAATGTGGAACTACTGGTAATGGTTACTTAAAAGCAGTTAGAAGAGTAAATATAATAGATTCTCATTGAATGACAATTTTTATTTATATGTTGAAGCATTTTTTTATCTGTTTTAGGAAATTAATCATAAGGTCATCACACCTTAGCGGCATCAAGGACAATGACAAACACCCATCAAAGAGGCAGCTAATCATCACTATAGAAAAATGTTTCTAAAATATAAAATGATTATAATAATAAATAATAAATAATAATAAATAAATAATAATAAATAAATAATAATAATAAATAATGGGGAGTGTACTACTTTTGGAACATCTCATCTAAATCCTTAACTGGGTCACTGGATTTTCCTAATAAATAGTCTAGTGGCAATTGCTTTGAGTATCTAACACCTTCCTCTAAATGTGACTTAACCAAATCAGCCATACCTTTTATAAATGTTGGATTACCGTTTAATGATTCGCATCTCTTAAGCTTGTCTTTGTATGTAGAATTACCAATCATATCTAGATCAACTTCATGTAAAGTTTCAATATGATCGGAAGTAAACGCAATTGGAATGTATATAATACCATCCACCTTTGGACTCAAAAACTTACTAATACTGGCCGTTTGGGCACCTAACCATGGTTTTGGACCGACTTGTGATTGCCATGTTAATCTATATTGATTGGAGAACTTTAATCTTTCCATAATCTTATATACAGTAGCTGCAACTTCTGCGGGATATGCGTCACCAGTATTAACAACATCCATTGGTAAGGAATGCGCTGAGAATAGTAAGATGACTTTATCTCTAATCTCTTTTGGAAATTCTTCTAATTTATTATTAATATTCTCAGCAAACCCTGCAATTAAACCTTCATTAGATGGCCAGCGATCAATCATTGACCATTTGATTTGTCTTGATGGATCTAATTTCTTGATTTGCCTCCAAAGTTCATTGATTGATGAACCTGTAGTTGAATAAGAAAAATGAGGATATTGTGAAAATGCAACAGCCCTTTTAATGCCATCTTTCAATAATTTTCGATATGTGACATCTGTCAACGGCTTGGCGTAGCGGAATGCAACATAAGGTTTGTGTGGTGCTGTTGCAGGTGATGTTACATCCAAAATTTTACATACTTCAGAAGCTTGATATTCAGACCATCTACGAATTGGTGAACCACCTCCAATCTCACGATACTGTTTCTCAATCTTAGGAGTACGAAATTTCGCAATATATTTAGCAATGAAGGGTTGATACTTTTTGCTGATTGGAATTAAATCGTTATCGGCAAACAACTCATAAAGAAAATCATGGGTTTCTTCAATTGTTGATGGACCACCCATATTCATGAAGACAACAGCTGTTGGAGGTTTTCCCTTATTACCATTTTGTAAAACATAGCTACTGGCAAACGCCCTCTTGGTAATCGGAGAAATAGTTTTAAACACAGAATTTACTCTCACCGACATCGATAATAATATGATTGATCTTAACGATATATTTATGATCGAAAGGAAAACTGTACACCTTTCCCAACGTCACTTTGAAGCTTTATCTAATTCCCTCATTTTTAAAAACGGGTCCTATATATACGTGCAAGTATTTTTTTTTTTCAAATCGTACTATGCATTCCTTAACGATTGAGACTTTTGTGCTTTGTAAGCAGTTCAACGAAAGACTCATTTTACAGTTCCTTGTTAACGTTCTCACTGCTATGAATTGAATAAGTCTTATAATCAGGATATCCCTGATAGATTTAATTCGTAAATATTTTTTCAATTTTGTTAACGCAAAAATGTTTCCTTGTAAGGGACACAAAGTTGAAAAAGCTCTAGTCAAACAGTTTAACTGAACTATACCATTGATTTCATTTCTTATATCACCTGAATGTAGAATACTTGTTTTGACTTGGCTTAACTTTCCTTGTTCGATGATTTACTCAACAAATCTTTGCGGAACCTCGTTGATTTTCCTCTGACAAAAATTGTATTTAATTCACATATAAATATGTAACTGGTGATTAAGTAACAAATATCATATATAACGTTCCAGAAACACCGAAACTACCAAACAAACTACATTATCGATTATGTACAATCCAATTAACAACGGGTTGGACTATTTGATTGATACATACGGTATTGATTCCTTTACACTGAGGTTTGCAATATGTTTACTAGGTTCATTCCCATTGAATGCTATTCTGAAGAGATTACCAGATGAAAGAACAAATCTAAAATGTTTATACATCATATCAATGTCAGTAGTCTTCTTGTTCGGTGTTATGAATTTAGCAAGCGGTATCAGAACACTTCTAATAAGTTCTATGTTCACTTTTCTAATAACAAGATTTTATCATTCTGCCTTTATGCCACATTTGAACTTTATATTTGTGATGGGACATTTATCATTGAATCATATTTATGCTCAATTCTTTGTGGATTTACCTGCTATCGAGGCCGCCAAGGCTGTTGATATTACAAGCGCTCAAATGGTCTTAGCAATGAAATTAACATCTTTTGCTTGGTCATATCATGATGGTACATATCTTAAAAAAGATGAATTTAATGAATTGACAGAATACCAAAAATGTAGAGCTGTTAAGAAACATCCCTCTATTTTGAGATTTTTGGCATACGTATTTTTCTATCCAACAATTCTAACAGGCCCAAGTTTTGATTACTCTGATTTTGATTCATGGTTAGATTGTGATTTTTTCAGTGATTTGCCTGATTCTGAGAAACCAAGAAGCAGAACCGACAAGACTAAGAGAAGACAAATTCCAAAAAATGGCAGATTAGCATTATGGAAGGTTATGCAAGGTATTATGTGGATCGGGTTAAGAGCCTACTTATCAAAGTTCTGTAACATTGAATTTATGCTAAATAGAAAGAAATTCATGGCTAAAAGCTTCTTTTACAGAATTCATTACATGTTCTTTTTAGGCCTAATTGCAAGATTTAAATATTATGCTGCCTGGACGATCTCTGAAGCGTCTTGCATTGTCTGTGGTTTAGGTTACAATGGCTATGATCCAAAAACAAAGAAAATCAAATGGGATCGTGTTCGTAATATTGACATATATAATGTAGAAATGGCCCAAAGTACTCGTGACTGCTTAGAGGCATGGAATATGAATACTAACAAATGGCTAAAGAATTATGTTTACTTACGTGTCAGCAAGAAAGGTAAGAAACCTGGATTCCGTTCTACTTTATTTACATTTATTACCTCTGCATTCTGGCATGGTGTTAACCCAGGTTACTATTTGACTTTTGCCACAGGTGCACTGTACCAAACATGTGGGAAATTCTATAGACGTAACTTCAGACCAATATTTTTGGCCGAAGATGGCAAGACTCCATTGAAATACAAATGGATTTATGATCTTATTTGCATGTATGTTATCAAAATTGCATTTGGCTACTTAGTTCAACCATTCTTAGTTCTCAACCTCAAAGATTCTATCCAAGCTTGGCGTTCTGTCTATTTTTATGGACACATAATTATTGCAGTGTCATTCTTCCTATTTACAGGCCCATTTTCAAAACAAGTTGTAAAATTCTGTAAATCTAGGCAGCCGATGGAAATTGCTATTATGAAACAAAAGGAGATGGAGAAGCATATATCTAAATCTGCATATTCATTAGGTGATATCCTGAAAGATAAAATAGAATTCGAGGAGACAAGGCCTATCGAACATGCTGACATGAATTTAGGTATTCCAACCATATATCCAAATGATTGGGAAGACGCAAAGGAAGATTTTGCTATCTTTAGAGATGAATATATGGAATGGAGAGATAAAAATGGTTTTGAAGTCGAAGAAGCTAACTTATCAAAGGCCTTCCAGAAGTTTAAAGCGGAAGTGTCTGAAGCTGCTAATAATTCCACTGAAAGAGTAAGGAAGATGAGCTTCAGTGCCTATTCTCCAAGACCAATATCAAAGGATTCTAAAAGGAAAGAATAGATATAGATAATTCATAATCTATAGAATTTTATATATGTCGTAATGAATTGAATTTAGGTAAAATATTTAAAAATCATCCGGATTGAATAGGTCCAAATCTAAGTCCATGGCATCCTCATCTTCGTTATCTTTTTCTTTCCCTATGCTAGTTTCTGTATTATCGCCACCAAAGACAAATGAATTTTTTCGTTCATTTTGAGGAAAGTCTGGTTTATTTATTGTTGTGTTTTCGATGGTAGTGGTTTGAAGTTTTTCTTCTTCCTCGTTTTCTTTCCCAGGAATCGTAGTCATCTCTTTACTGTGGAGTGATGCTATAGCTAACATACCTCTTCTTAAGGCATCCTCTGCTGGCCATATAAAGTTATTTGGTCCAATTGAACCTCTATCAAACGTAGGTGGAATTTTTGTAAATTTTGACAATTTCGTAGCGTAGTCTAGTAACACACTCGAATTAATCTTTTCTCTTTGTTTCAATATAGTATCCATTTCAAATTCCACCTGTTCTAACATTGGTAATGCATTAAGATCATCGTGACATTCATTTAATATTTCAAGAACTTCCTTTGTTTTCACATCTAACCTACCGGATTCCTCATCAAGCTGTTTCATTTTAGAATCTATTTCGTCATACTTACTAAACGAGTCCAAACTCTTGAAAAGTTTCGTATCTGCTTTAATCAACTCTTTTGCTATATTCAAATCTGGTTTATATTTATCTACAGACTCCACTAGCCTGCCTAAAATCTCTTCAAATTCAGATAAATCATTGTATATATGAACTTTCGTTATATCATCATCAATTGTATTCAGGTTACTGGTCGCCTCAGTTAATAGTGAAACAGAGGATCCTCTTGTATGCGCACCTGCAAACTCTACTGTTGCCCCTTCATGGTTATTCATTTTAACTTACAGCTTTCTGTGGGTTATACTTTGTATTACAGAGGCCCAAATATCGTTGTGTAGTTTAGTTAATTTATTGAAGGCTTAATAAAGCAAATCCGGGTTTGGTAATACCCGGATTTTCCTGAATGACAGTGTCAGTAATAAACTGCATAAACATCTAGTGAACAGATATCGGGATTCTTACACATGTTGATTGAAATATACTATAAACTGGGAATAAAGTTAAACGTTCCTATTCTATATAAGCTGTTGTAGACCTATCAATATTTTTTAAAGGAATACTGCTAATCCAATATGAGGGCCAATAAACATACGAATATATCATTTATTCAGGTCTATTGTTAGTGTAAATCAAACCCGTTAAATATTTTTGGTGTCTTCGGTATACCATCATTATATAACTGTTTTGCGACTTCTTCCTTTAATCCACGTTTCCATAAATCATGATTTTCGCCAATAGTATATGTGATTGACTTACCTAAAAACCCTTCAGGGCCTAGGAATTTAAGCATTTCGATTATGTCCTCCAAAAGAACTGCCTTACCAACAGCAAGACTATCATCTTCACCTGAATGTTTGACATTTACAATATGTATATGGAAGTGGTAATATGAAGGCTGATAATGTACAAACATTTTCAACTCATCCGGTTGAATTGCATAATTGAAACATGCCGGTATTACCGATTTTATTGATTTACTTAAGCTCTTCAACCATTCAAGGTGAATTGGTTTCAAATCTCGTATTGATCTGACATCGTCTCTGTAAGCCAACGCGACTAAATACATAGTGTCTAGGTTAACGCCGTCCCATCTCGTATCTGGTAAAATTAGAAACCCTTCATTCTTTTTATCTGGTTTATAATCCTTGTATATAACTCTACCTTCCTCGGAATTCTCATAAAGCACTTCATAAACCCAACCTAGTTTTTCTACAGTACTCATTACCTCGATATATGGTTTTACAATTTTCTGATACATCTCAGGCGTCTCTCTTATAACATGAAGATTCTGTTGATCATATTTCTTTACATGAACACTACTCGCAGGCCATATTAAATTCACTTTTGCTGTTGGGTTATGTTCCAAATCCTGTTTAATAATCGACAAACCCCAGAAGTAAATATCATTGCTGGTGAGTTCCTTCAGCTCTTGAATACCGCTTATGCATGAATACTCATCTTCACAATTGTAATATAGCGGTGCAGCATTTGGATTCTCATCTTGAGAAGGTCTCCTGATTGTCTGATCAAAAATAAAATGTGTCTTTTCAAATGTCAATATCGCATCCTTACCATCAATGGAGCCCAAAAAAGAAAGAACTTTCATATGAGGGTTAGAATCTAGAATACGTTCAAATTGAAACCTCTTAATCAATTCACATATATTGTTTTTCTTTGCAGTTCCCATATTGATAGTTTTTTTTTAATATTGTATTAACGATAAAACACACATATACACATCCTATATAAGATAAGTTTAATTATAATCGTTTTAAGGTTCTTTATATATTTACTATTTAGAAAGGGAAGATGTATGGTTCGAATACATACGATGATAAAAGTTACCTTCTTAGAAAAGAATCATTCAGCGAAAATGCAAACAGAATGATGTCTTAAGGGATAGATTAGGTGCTATAATATCCCTTTGAAGGGTACCTCTATAAGATTTAATCAGAAAAACCAAAAAAAAAAACGTAAAAAAAAACATGGAATAGTTTACAGTTCCAAATGCGTCTAAATTGCAATTATGAGGGCTATGCACCCTAATTCAACTATTGAAGATCATGAAACAACACACTTGGGTCCGTCGTCATTAACTCCTCCCATCCTGTATTATATGTACTCCAGAATTCATCTGCTAGCATTTGCGTGATTACTTCTTCAGGGTTACCATTGGATTGATTAGAAGGCGTTTCGGAAGGATTAACCATACTAGTATTGCCAGTATATCCATCAGCAGATTGCTTTTGAGGAACAGATTTATGTGCAGAATTGCTTTTAAATGAGCGCTGTTGTTGTTGCAATAAATCAATTAGTTTATTTGTTGGTGTAAGATCATCATTATTATACCTTTCCTCAGCTTTCACAGAGTCAATTTGCTTGCTTGATATCCATTGGCGTTCAATTTTTTTTCTATATTCCATTGCCTTTTCAATCACGGTTCTATATACTCTTTCCAGAGATACAATGACAACCAGGTTATGAGCTCTTGAAATAATTTCCTTATCATTTATGAACCTGTCAAAAATCTTCCGGTACAACTCAAAGATTGATATCAAGGTTAGAAACTTCTCTTCTGAGGGTCGTAAAGTAGTCAGTGCCCAGTTAGCCAAATCATCATTGGAATCGTAATAAAAACTGCTTTCAAATACTGTGATTTTTAGATATAAAAATGCGTGAAAATGAGTTAATGACAGGGAGACTAGACTACCAACACTTTTTAAACTAGCTGACAGATATGGGGGCAGATTCTTGCAATCTTTTTCAAACATTTTAGGAAATCTTCTTTTATCCTTTTCATAGGCTCTGTTTATAACATTTGTTGCAAACGCAAAAGAGACTAGTAAAGTCTGGCAGGAACCATTTCTCAAAGTACTGGATCTTGTATTAAGAATTACGTAAGTCAATGAGTAATTTATTGATAACATTATCAATATAATACTAAGCAATGGGAAGTCTGCATGGGGGGCGCTATCAATTAAAGATGGATCCGTATAGTACGCAATTGGTAGAAATTCGTCCTCCACAAATTGCAACAATTGTTGCGAGTTCTTTGTTAAATCTGGT
>PPOM03000312.1:161171-183256 GCA_003708925.3 Kazachstania martiniae
CCTTTAGTGCTTCTGCCTTTAGTGCTTCTGCCTTTAGTGCTTCTGCCTTTAGTGCTTCTGCCTTTAGTGCTTCTGCCTTTAGTGCTTCTGCCTTTAGTGCTTCTGCCTTTAGTGCTTCTGCCTTTAGTGCTTCTGCCTTTAGTGCTTCTGCCTTTAGTGCTTCTGCCTTTAGTACTTCTGCCTTTAGTGCTTCTGCCTTTAGTGCTTCTGCATTTGGGCCATGCGTTCTCCTCCTTTCTTCACCAGTATCCTTTTTAGCTGCTGATTTAGTAGGCTCTATTGTCTTATCATAACTGGTGATCCTTTTAACAAGCTCCAACTTCTTACCAGAGACTCTCAATCCTCTTGATCGACATTCCTGCTTTAAAAGTTTTAATGTCAAACTTTCTATGGGGATGTGTACGTCATTAGTGTTATTTTTGCTCGAATGCAGCGAGTGATTATACCTGTTTATAAGTTTACATTGGTTGATAGTTGACCTACAAATGTTACTGAATGCAACCCGGTTGGAAATATTTAGAATATTTGAACTCCTCAGCATCATTAAGGAGAATTGTTTGCTACTTTACACCAATATTGCTTGAAAGATCAAAATCAATTCTGTTTATTTCTTAAATCAAAACAATAACATATAGTATTTTGTAAATATTGAAATTTATTGTTGTGCGCCTTTACAGTAAAACTAATATATATGACCAACTACCTCTAACGATGAGACAGACTATTAACCCCCCCTTAAGAACAGATTAAGAGTATGTTTTATAATGATTATTTACTGGCTAGGAATATATTTTATTTTATTGACAAAATTATATGAATATATAGGTTAAACTCCTCTTAACTAGAAGAGCGTCTGAGAGTGTAGCAGCCAGAGAAAAAAATTCAAAGATCAGATAGACTGAACAAAATGATATGTAATCAATACTGGCGGGCAGCTTCTTGACATGCTTTTAACTGTTGCAGATAGTAGTCACAAATCTGAAAATTTCCGTTGTTCTCGTCTAAGCAACGAGTAAAGGCTCTTGCATCTGTATCACATGCCTTGGATTGTTCTTGAAACTGTTGCCCCTGAGTGCTTTGCAACTGTTGCTGATCCTGAGTATCAGAAACAGATTCGGATCCACCAGAAAACATACCTGTCAGACCTGCTCCCAAGGTGTGGCCAATTGTACTACCCACGGCCACACCAGCAGCGGTAGAGGCCATCTGGGCAAATAACCCAGGCTGACCAGAAGACACTTGTGGAGCAGTTTGGGTCTTCGAAGGAGCTTGACCTCTCGAAGAGGGAGCTGATACTGGTGGTGACATAGGAGCTGCCATGGTTGAGGCAGAACGTCTTGGTGGTGATCTAGATATTGGTCTACTTGAACCTCTTGAACCTCTTGAACGAGCCATTTTTTTCCTTACCTATTTATATTTCTTGAGTTAGTTTTTTGTTCTTAATAATAGAAAATTAAGTAACACAGAAATAACACCTACTCAATTCTTTTATATATACTTCTTATATAATGAAAACTCTATTGTCAACCAATCAAGCCGAGTTTAAGTCCGAAAACCGGTAAAGCAGAAAGTAACGAAATTTATAATAAAAAACTGATTAAAATCATTACTACGATATCATTAATCTGACTTAATATAAAACACCTTTAAAAAATGTATACATATACTAATAATAGAATAAAATGAATGTCTCATGTTGTTTTGTTTATGCTAGGTTTTTGAATGACTTAAATTAGAATCTCCAGTTTTCATCAACAGATTCAATCGCCCATTTGAACTTATCTCTCAATGATTTTGTAAATACTTTCTCAATTGGGACGTTGAATTTCTTACAAAACACTACGGTTAATCTTGGATCAATATAGTTAATTTTGGATGTACCTAGAGAAACTTCCGAATTTTCTTCTTTGTCCTTCAATTGAATAGAACTTGTCTGAATTCTTTGTTCCAGCTTTTCAATTTGAGCCTCAATCTTCTCAACAGTGTTTAAAGTTGGCTTTAAAACCACTTCCCCTGTTTTTAATTCATCTTTATATTGTTTTTCTAAATCGCTGACTTTTTGTAGCCACTCTTTAAGAACAGTCTCTTCTAATAATTCTTCATTTTCAAATTTTCTCTTGTCGTTTTCACGAACAAACTTCTTATGGTACTTGTCATTTTCCCTTTCAATAATTCTTTCATGAATTTCAGCTTCATCCTCCTTAGTCAGATCATCAATTTCACTGAAAAATCTTGGATTCTTCTTCATTTGTTTACTATCCAATTGTAATATACCTCTCTTTAATCTGATTTTTTGCCAGATTAATTCTTTTATCTTATGGTTAGCTTTTTCAACTGATTGTGCGTGACCTTTGGTAACAGTCCTTTGATGGTTACATAAAATAGCAACTGTTCTATTAGCAGCATTATATTTCAATAACTTTTCTGCGACAGTACCCTCATTCGGTATCAAATCTAATTGATCTTGCATTGTCTTCGAGGCATTATAAGTACGAAATACCTTTGCAGTCAAACCAGGCATGTAGTTTTGTAAATGCTTATTCAAAATTGATGGATCTAATCTATCAAATAATTGATGGCCTGGTTGTTTGGGTGGTCTTTTAAAGATAGCCAGATCTTTAAATACCTGTTTGTCAACCTCTACTTCTTGGTAGAACCTGATAGAATCCTTACCTAAAAAGTCAAATATAACGATATTGGGTGGTTTCAACGTAACATGTTCGTATCTTAAGGAACAGCAGCCGACAGTATCGGCCTCATCGTCAGATTTTTCACCACCAGCTCTTAATGCAAAAACATCGATCAAATAAAGGGCAACAGCTAGCTGACGGTCTAGCATTACTTTACTCTTCAAATTTTTTCTGTACTCCTTTCTAATAATATCAATATGGTCCTTAAGTTGTCGAGCTTTTTCAAACTTTTTAAAATCACTCTGGCCTTTCAAGGATGAATTGGCTGCCAGTCTCACATACTTAAATGAGTTGAATATGTTTTCTCTCCACATAGCTAACCATTGTACAGTATTATCGTGTTTAATTTCACCCCAGTGGTGACCCTCTGGTGCCTCTGGAATTGGTGCATCTTTACTTAAATTAAGTACGATATCTTCAGCATGAACTCTTCTCTTTAATTTACCAGTCTTTGGATGCTGCCCACGACCTCTAAACAAATCGGGTGGTTCAACCCTAAAGTTACCAACTTGTTCCTTCCTACCATCCAATTCACAAAACTTATATGGCTCTTCAAATTTTTCTTTCTCAAGACGAATTTGCTTCTTCTCTTGTGCACTTAATTGTTTCTTTTGTTCTTTCTGAACCTCAAAATACTGATGAATTTTAGAGAAATCACATTTGTCAAATGATTCAATACTAATACCATTTAAAGTGCCACCGCATTCCTTCAAAACTTCTTTAAAATCATTAAAGAAGTTCTTTTGGAAAACAGGATTCTTGCCATGATCAGTCTCTAATAGAGCTGCATAAAACCCAGCAACTTCTTCCGCATCAGGTGGTAAATCGACAGGTTTTGCATCATAATAGAGTTTTATATGAGATGGTAATGGCTGATAGTCTGGCGGAAATAATACACCACGATGTACTAGTGTATTCCATTTGACAGTATCATCTTCATTTTCATTTTCCCACCATTTATAGCTCTCCTCCTCCTCTTCTTCTTTTACTTCCTCTTTCTTAACCTTCTTCACGCTCTTTTTTGCAGTCACCTTTTTAGTCTTCGATTTGATAACAACTTCATCAGATTCCTTCTTGACAACCTTTTTTAATTTCTTCTTCTTTGGTAAACTAGATAACGCGTCACCACTGTCATAATCAGATTCACTTTTCACTGTCTTTTTTGTTTGAGACAATGGAATATCCTCTTCATCTGACGATCCGGAATCAGATTTCCTCTTATGATTCAATGTCGTGGTAGTCATAATATTTTTTTGTAACTTAATTCATCAACCACTTTAGAAGACAGTTTCTAAATCCTATATATGTTGGTACAATAAACACCAAATAGAGCAACTACGATAGTAGCTTTACATAACCAGTGTAAATTGAAAAATTTACGTCTTTTTTTTTTTCCATTTTTTTTTTTTTCAAATTTGATTTATTTTCCTTTAAAAAGAGATTTTATATTAGGTTAAACAGAGACTTGACACTAACATGGTGCATAGTTGCGGATCCATAAGAGTAGTGTATTTACATGTGATTCCTTGAAGTCCAAGAGATAGTTTGGGTACATATGCTAACAAGAAGCTTTTCCTCACCAACTTGAATTACTTTGTGATGAACTCATTACGTTTGATATTAAAATGTGCATGTTTTGAGCAACTGAAGTTTAGAAGATGTGACAAATATATAACAAATAGGCCCTTTTATGTAACGATTTAAAACATTATATATGTAGGCACATGTTAAATCAATTATGGAGAAGAATGAAAGATGCAAGGGGCAAAGTATCACAACTAAAAAAAGGGAAACTGCACTATTGATATCTAACTATCTTGGGTAAATATATTAATAAACATTTAATTCATCCAGGATTAACATAACATATCGCAAAACATACCAGCTCTCTTTGAATTTAATGTTATATAGGATTGGCCAAATTAGTCGAAATCAAAACAAATTAGATCGAATTAGACCGGATAAGGTAAAATAACAACAAAATAAACAAACAAATTTTTTTTGAAAAAATGAATTTATTTAGTGAGATATTATTCCATCAAGGAAGTCAATTGATAGTATTTAGTTCTAGTATATATTAATATTCACATTTATTTAGATTCATTATTCGGGAGATACTTAAGAATCCTTCTGTTTATTTATATATATATAAATATCGTTTACTCTCGAAGGTATTAGAGAAAACATAAAACAGATTAGTTTAAATTCAAAACAATTTGTTCTCTTTTTGAAAAAGACTTATTTTAAACTAAAGCATTCAACTGATTTTATTCCATCAGTAATCAATTCACAGGTTTAAATTCCATATATCTATTTTTCTCTTTAGAGGTAGAAATAGAAGAGTAGAATAAAGAATTCGAAGGCTATAAGTACGAATACTATATCATAAGAATTTTTGTGGTACAAGTTTTCTTATATTTATATCTGATTAAATTAATTTAGATTCTTTTGTGTCAGGATTCCTTTTTTAAGCTTTGTAAACTTTTGTCAGTTTTTTGGTTTTTTGGCTTAATTGACCACAAAAAAAACAGTGTCGTAATTTATAAATTGTTATAAATTTAAAGATTGAAAGGATAATCTCATCATTTTTTAATTGCGTTCGTTCTATTCAATCACTCAATTTCATCTGTTTTATTTTTTATAATAGAGTCCTAGAAATTCAATCACAATTAATTAAGAATGTCATTAGCTCCATTACAATCAGTTAATGAAAAACAATTAAATACCCGTTCCAATCTGGTTCATACGCCGATCAAGGCAAATCACCATGAATTGGATAATAAAGAAAACTTCAATAATCACAATAAAAGATTAGATACTAATAAGCAATTACATCCACAAAAGAAAAAAAAAGAAAAGTTATCTTCCTTATGTAAGACTCCACCGTCGTTGATTAAGACAAGAGGTAGAGACTACCATAGGGGTCATTTCTTGGGTGAAGGTGGTTTTGCTCGTTGTTTTCAAATGAAGGATGATGATGGTAAAATCTTTGCTGCGAAGACTGTCGCAAAGATTTCAATTAAATCTGAAAAGACAAGAAAAAAATTACTATCAGAAATACAGATTCATAAATCAATGAAACATAGCAATGTGGTTCAATTTATTGATTGTTTTGAAGACGATATTAATGTATATATCCTTTTAGAGATCTGTCCCAATGGTTCTCTAATGGAGTTATTAAAAAAAAGAAAAGTACTAACAGAACCAGAAGTTAGATTTTTTACAATTCAAATTTGTGGTGCTATCAAATATATGCATTCCAGAAGAGTTATTCACAGAGACCTAAAACTAGGTAACATTTTCTTTGATGATAACTATAATCTAAAAATTGGTGATTTTGGTTTAGCTGCAGTTTTAGCTAATGATAGAGAACGTAAATATACAGTTTGTGGTACACCAAATTATATTGCACCAGAAGTTTTAATGGGTAAACATACCGGTCACTCTTATGAAGTTGATATTTGGTCAATCGGTGTTATGTTATATGCTTTGTTAATCGGTAAACCACCTTTCCAATCCAAAGATGTCAATACGATTTATGAAAGAATCAAATGTCGTGATTTCATTTTTCCAAAAGATAAATATATATCAGATGAAGCTAAGATTTTAATTCAGGATATTTTATCTCTAGATCCGTTGGAAAGACCCTCTATTCAAGAAATTATCGATTATGTTTGGTTTAGAGGTATTTTCCCACCTGCTACTAGGGATTCAGTAATGAATGAAATTCCAAACTACGAAAAATATTTAACTATGGAAGAATCTATAATAAATTTTAAGAACTGCTTAAGTTCTTCTGGTTTGTTGCACAATGACTGGAAACAACAACAATTGCAACAGCAACAAAATTCAGCAATACAAATATCATCAGGAAGCAATACGAATACATCCAATAAATATCAATCAACTATCTTACCTCATTCATTATCCCCTGGTGGGACTAAAAGCAAATATAAAGAGGTCGTTGATTTAGAATCGCAAAGAAAATTAAACGATTTAGCTCGGGAATCTAGAATACGTAGGGCTCAGCAAGCTACCATTAAGAAAAGTTTAATAGCAACTTCAACTAATGTAATTAAATCAGAAATTTCCTTGAGAATTTTAGCCAGTGAATGTCATTTGACTTTGAATGGTATATTAGAAGCTGAGGCACAAAAAAAAATGGGTGGATTACCACCATCAAGATTACCAAAAATTAAACATCCAATGATTGTTACAAAATGGGTAGATTATTCAAATAAGCACGGGTTCTCATACCAATTATCGACGGAAGATATTGGAGTCCTATTTAATAATGGTTGTACCGTCTTAAGGCTAGCCGATGCTGAAGAATTTTGGTATATCAGTTATGATAATAAGGAAGGTTGGGTTGCAAGTCATTATTTGTTAGCCGAAAGACCTCGTGAATTAACAAGACATCTAGAAATTGTTGATTTCTTCTCCAAATATATGAGAGCCAATTTAAGTAGAGTTTCGACATTTAGCAGAGAGGAATATCACAAAGATGACGTCTTCTTAAGAAGATATACAAGATTTAAGTTATTCGTCATGTTTGAATTAAGTGATGGTACTTTTCAATTCAATTTTAAAGATCACCACAAAATTGCAATTTCTGATGGTGGTAAGTTGGTTACTTATATTTCCCCATCACATGAAAGTACTACTTATCCATTGGTAGAAGTGCTAAAATTAGGAGGCATTCCAAATTTCCCAGAGATCAATTTTATCGAAAAGTTAGCATTAATTAAAGAAGGATTAAAACAAAAGTCTTCTGTTATTAGAGTCGAGTAATTGTTATGAGACTAGTATTCAATTTTCATATTCATTATTAAAAAAGAGTAATCTATTTCGATGTTTCATAACCATAGGTCGTAAATCATAAGTCATAATTATAAGTTCTCAATCCCTTTTCTATAATCTTTAAAAGATTATACATCATTTAAAAATTATTGTCATATTGATACCATTAATTAATATATCATTAAATTTTAGTCATATTTTAATTGAATTTAAATAAATAAATAATACCATTTTTTCATATTTCTTCAGTTATTATTTATTTTTCTACTTTGTTATTCAAATTGATCTCTGTTTTGTTATGAAACATAAAATGTACAAAATTCATCCTAAATGTAAAAAATACACATCTCCAACAAAAAGAGGAGAGGCCTATATCTAAATCAATCTCATAATAAAATAGGAACACTAGTGACACGAACTAGATAGCATGTTGTAAGAAACACTAAATGACAGATGAGATGACACCACTTGCACCGTGGTTCTTTCTTTGCTGAGTAATATTCATGTCAACATCGAAACGAATTATCTAACCAAACGGTATAAATAGAGAAATAATTAAAAGATAAATTCTTTTATTCCACTGATTATAAGATATATTTACTTTGTAGCTTCTTCCTAACTCATCAGAAATCTCTCCTACACCAAACAATTATATATAAGAGTTCTAAAATAAACTACAATAATAAGAATCATTCTCGTCAATAACCATAATAAAGATATTATTATCAATAAAGCACTTCAGAAATGTTAAGGAATAATTAAATAAAGAGGCATATAAACTCTGTAGATACCACAGGAGGAAAAACCAAGTATTTCAACAGAAAACAAAATATGCATATTCTATAGCAGAGAATATTATCTACAACCCTGTTTTAAGAGTATCTAGTAACTCTGTATAGTCAAATATTGAAACATGTTTGAATTCCTCTTGATAGAAATAATTTTAAATTAAGTCACTATAAAAAAATAATATGCAGTTAAAAAAAAAGAAATGCTTTCACTCGGAGTTGAACCGAGGATCTCCACATTACTAGTGTGGCGCCTTACCAACTTGGCCATAAAAGCGTTGTTTCTTTAATGATGAAGTTTCAAACTCTTGCTTACTGGAGTTTTCTAAAAGTATATGGATTCGATCGTGGAATATGTTTAATGATAGAAATTGTTGATCCATGACGAGAGTGATTCTTATTATTGTAGGTTATTTCTAAACTCATAGATATAAATGTTAGTTATACAAAAGGGTTCCAATTAGTAATATCTAAATATAGTATTAAGGTTTCTGACGAGTTAAGAATAAGCTACAAACTAAATAATCTTATAATTACTGGAATAATAAGAGTTTCAATCTGTTGATTATTCCTCTATTTATACCTTTTGGTTAGATAATTCGTTTCGATGTTGACATGAATATTACTCAGCAAAGAAAGAAGCACGGTGCAAGTGGTGCCATCTCATCTGTCATTTAGTGTCTCTTACAACATGCTATCTAGCTCGTGTTACTAGTGTTCCTATTTTATTATACTTTATAATATAATATCTAATATATGGTTATTATTATTTCCAACAGGTGCTACTTCATTGTTTGCATATATAGCATATGCTTAAGGCCAATTTAAAGTATAAATATATATAAAGTCAGATCCATGTCACTATATAGTTCCTACAACTATCAATTTTAATTAAATGACATAGGTATGAATATATTCATAGCTAGACATCAAACCTTTCAAATGACATAAAGCCGCTACAACAACTAGAATATGAAATATTTGATGGGAATGCCCCCAGATATCATATTTACCAGGAGAATACCTCTCTGGAAACCTGATACCATATAGAAAAGCACCAAGTATATAAAAAAAACCCTCTGCTAATACCCATTTTAATTGTACTCTGGTCCATGTTTCTCTGAATCCATAGAAAATAAATCCATTTAAGATAGGTAAGATAGCAGATAGTCCAAACGCCACAAATAAACCAGCCCTGTACGGCCTCCATTCTCTTGTTCTAAATTTATCTTCGAGCGATACAACAGCACAAGCGGAACCAAATGCAACAGTGATGGAAGAGAAAAGATAAAACATAATATAGCTATCATAAAACCCATAATAGAGTATGCTTACCATGGATGTAACAATTAAAATAACAATTCCAAGATAGTCTAATTTATTACCAAACGATGCAATCCTCAAAGAATGGCTTTTAAAACAATGGAACATACTACTTAGCACCAAGCAAGCAAAGGCTCCTAAAAAGAATAAATTGATAAAAAAGTAGTCAGCATATCCCGTTGTTGGAAAGAGTTTAATTGCATATTTGTCAAATAAGCAGGTAAAAAGGAAGCCTAAGCCAGGCATTAGATGAGAATAGATATTAATGGATTCATTATGAATATAGAATAGGGATTTAAAAGAATCATTAAAACTGTTTGTCTCTCTAACATAGCCACTTATTATATGTTCATTGTCCTTCTGCCATTCCGGTAATTCATCCCAATTACATAACTTTCTTGTAGAAGTAGTCTGAAATGTTTCAGCTGATATTGAACCATCGTCAATGGTAATAACTTCAACGGCGGTAGAGACTTTAGAATATCTTGGTGGAGAACGCTTCTGTAAAACAGGTTTCATCTTTGTTTGCAAAAAAAAGAGGAATTGAATACTTTATATGGTATCTTTAATACAAATAGTGGGGAGTATTCGACTTGTAGAGCCAAGTCATTATTCATTTATATTTTGAAACCGACTAAATTTCGAATCGCCAACAAATTTCATATGGATTCAACAAACGCGAAAAGATCATTTAGCAATATATTTTTCTAACATAACCCAATGCTGATAATGTCATATTAACTCAAATCATCTCTACAGAAGAATGCTGAGCACAATGATGTTTCTAATCTATGGTTTTATCTGTAAGCAACAACGACGCTTCATAAAATAACAAATAATTTCAACAAAATTATTTTTTTAGATTGTGTTTATTATTCGGTTAGCGTACACAAAATTAATTTTTATTTTAAATATTAAAACTAATTTAAATTTTACTTTAATCAGGTGATCAAATAATATTAATAATGTTTTAATACTACTTTCTTGTATTTGTGTATTTGATAGACGTCTAATAATCTTGTTCTCCAATCTAAATTCAAGAATATATTATTTAAACTTATTATATCTGATTATAAAAAGATTAATAAACGTGGATGTTCTTTTTTATAGCTTGGTGTGTTATTCATATCGCGCTGCTAGTTAATTCTACCTAGAAAATTTTTCCTATGATTATGAGATGCTTTGAATCTTCAAAAAAAAAAAAACGAAAATAATATGAAAAAATTTTGAGATGCTCATCTAATAGTATGCTAAAGGATATCAAATTCAAGAGGAAAGTAAGAAAAGTATGTCATCGGAAGAACAGAAATCTCTACTTGGTAAAGTCGTATCAACTGTTAGGGCATCTTCAGCTCTGGCCGCCCAAGATATAGACTTCTTCCGCAACTTAGACAAAACTTTTGCTGGAAACGTTGATGAAATTACAGGTGAATTAGCAGATATGATTAATAATATATTAATTTCAATTGATGAACACATGGAACCATTTGATGGTAGTAAAGATCAGATTGAAAACTCATGGAAGGACTTCAGTAACTTAATTGATAATTTATTTGAAAAGTCAGATCGTTCAATAGATATTCTTTCTCGCAGCAGTAAAACTCAGACAGGGTCAAACCTGCAATATTTAGATGATGTTACCACACAAGACACAGGTAATTTAAAACGTATCAATAAACCACAGTTGAACTTTTCCAGAGCTATTGATAATAGTGAATCTCACCCATTCGTTCCACTTATTACTGAGAAGCCTCATGCGCTAAAGCCACTAAAGGAATGCATGATACTAGTTGAAGAAGAGGACGATATTCCTACTCATTATCCGCATCCATATGAATATGAAATACACCATCAAGAATATAATAGTGAGATATTGAAAATCAAGGACCCCATACCATCTACAAATTGGTCTAATACAGAGGCTATATGGGTTGATTCCAAGGATACACTGAATAGTATGCTATTGGATCTAAAAGCTAATACAGAAATTGCCATTGATTTGGAACATCATGACTACAGAAGTTATTATGGTATTGTTTGTTTAATGCAAATTAGTACAAGGGGTCAAGATTATATTGTGGATACTTTAGCATTAAGAGATGAACTTCATGTTTTAAATGAGGTTTTTACGGACCCTATGATTGTAAAGGTTCTACATGGTGCATTCATGGATATTATTTGGTTGCAGAGAGATTTAGGGTTGTATATTGTCGGTTTGTTTGACACCTTCCATGCATCTAGAGCATTGGGTTTTCCAAGACACAGTCTAGCATATCTATTGGAAAATTTTGCACACTTTAAAACCTCAAAGAAGTATCAACTTGCAGATTGGAGGGTAAGACCATTATCCAAACCAATGAATGCTTACGCTAGAGCTGATACTCATTTTCTCTTAAACATTTTTGATCAACTTAGAAATAAGTTAATACAAGATAATAAGCTTGCGGGTGTCTTAAGAGAATCTAGAAATGTAGCAAAAAGAAGATTTGAATATAGCAGATTTAGACCAAAAGTTCCAACAAATCTTGTTTACTCCCCAATTGAAAAAGAACATCCTTGGAAATCTCTGATGTTTCAATATAATGTTCCACATGACAAGGAAGGTTTATTAAAGGAATTATTTGAATGGAGAGATATGATTGCTAGAAGAGATGATGAGTCGCCAAGGTATATCATGCCAAATCAATTATTGATATCACTTGTCGCATATACTCCAATTGATCCAGTAGGTGTTGTATCTGTAAATACAGTTGTCACTGACTATGTTCGTACAAACTCGAAGGTGTTGGCAAATTTGATAAAAAATTACCTCGTGAAAATGAAGGAAAATGGGAAGATATTACCAGCGCAGGATTTCGATTCCTCAGTTACTCAATTCCCAAACCAAATACAAACCTTATCGCAGATTCAAGATATGGCTCGTAAGTATACCACATTGAGTCAAAATATAAATTTTAAGGAAGGTAATAACTTTGATCTATTGAGAAGTTCAAAGTATTTTGGCAATGTAACAGTGTCAGAACATTTTGTTGGATATGATCACGGTAAAAAATCTACTATTAGTAAAAAGAAAGTTGAAGAAAGAGAAGATAATTTTAACAAACACATAGAATCATTAAATGAGATTGAATATAATATTCCTGTTGTTAATAAAGTTGAAGGGGAACTCAATGAATCAGAAAATTTACAAGAGGCACAAAAGGCGACAATTACAAAGCTACCAGAAGAGCCTAAGGAGGATATGGAGGAAGTAGTTATATTAAAGAAGGTTAATAGGGAACATCATGGTAAGTCCAAAAAGCCGAAGGAAGTTAATCCAGAAGAAGAAATTATCGATTACAGTAAGACTAGCAAAATTCTTTCTAGCGATAAAGGTAAGAAATTCCAAAAGAATAACAAAAAGAGAAAGTTTGATCCATTTTCTGCTAGTAATGAGGGACCCCGTGGTGCTAAGAAGAGAAAGAACGTTACTAGAGGTAAAAATGTTTCTTTTAAAAGGTAGGTAGTCTAAATATAACTTAGAAACTATGTAAAATATTAAAACTAATTCACATATACTCAGTCTTCTTCTACTTAAATTTGAGGGACACATAAAAATGTACTTGTCTGTTATTGGAGCCTTTGTTTTCAATATATATATATGTATATGCCATATTCTAATCAGTTTTACTATAAGTATTATGCTATATTTCATTGTTTGTTTTTTCAGTTGTTTTAATAGTTATGAAAATATATGAGAGACGATTAACAACTACAGGAATTTGGTTCACCATCTAATTGAATATTAATAGCATCATTAAAATCATCTTCAAATGCATCAGCATCATTTTGATTCTGCTGTAATGCAGAACGAGCTATCTCTTCAAAAGCTGTATCAACATTAACTGCATCCTTAGCACTAGTCAAGAATAAGGGAATATTACCTAAGGATTTCGCTAAATCCTGCGCAGACTTAGAACTTACCATCTTCTTTGATTCCTCAGCATCAATTTTATTGCCCAGCATTACAAATGGAAAAGTTTCTGGTGAGGAAACATTGGCATGTACTAAAAATTCATCTCTCCAGGATTTAATATTTTCAAATGATTTTGTATTCGTAACATCATACACAAGCACACAACAATCTGCACCTCTGTAAAATGCCACACCTAGAGATTGAAATCTTTCTTGACCTGCAGTATCCCAAACCTGCATGGTTGCTATTTTATCATCATCAACTTGAACTTCTTTGGTTAAAAAATCTGCACCAATTGTTGCTTTATATTGTTGAGAGTATTTATCATTAACATAACGATGCATTAAGGATGTCTTCCCTACACCGGAATCACCTAAGATGATCACTTTTAAAATATTTTTCTTTCTGGAAGACATTCAAATTTATATTACAAATCACTATACTGCTATGAAACAATTAGGTACGAGTATAATCCTTTACGTTTTCTCTCTACCAATGCATTTAAACCCATCTTAAAATGTTGTTGCTTCGATTTTAAAGTTGAAATTTGAACTTTAAACAAAGGTAATCATTGTTACCCGGATTTAGACTAATATACTTACTCATTATAATCCTTGTCATCATTAGCATGTGCTATCCCTGACAACCAGGACTTTAATAATTACATTGATAGTGCTCATGTTAGATCTAGATAGTGCCCATGATCCTGCATTTTTAATAATCATTTTGAGAAGGCTAAACTTCAATAAATTCTAAAGATGATAAAAAATGATTTTCGTTTTTTACTAATTTTTTAGTAAAATAAGCTCAATGTTATCTTTCAGTCTTAAGTCCGATCACTCTTATGATTAATTAGTAAGAATTCAGTAATATCAAATAGACAAAGTAATATATAAACCTATTAGTTTTTGGTGACTGTAATATTGAAATCTTTTCTGTGTTGCTATTGAAGTAATCTACGTATCTTTTAGTGTCTAGGAAAAAGCTGACTAACAATGAGCGATAATAAGAGAAAGGGGGACATAACTAAAAAAGAAGTTAATACTAATAAAAGTATATATACCACCAATAAATATAAGTACGTTGGTTTGGTTGTGTTTATTTTATGTTTACTTTTACAAAGAATATTTATTGATAAGAAACCAGTTTCAATTAAACAAGAAACACCTATGTTAAAAAATACTTTAAAGTTTCGTTCGATTATAAATCATTTCATTCCAGCAGAACAAGGTGAAGGTGTTGGTGCTGTGGTTCGTAGATCTGTTGGTAGTTACCAACAGCGTAGATTTTCACCATTTTTAATGCTAGACGATTTCAAAGTAACATCTCCATCAGGCTTCCCAGATCATCCTCATCATGGCCAAGAAACAATTACCTATGTGCTAGGTGGTATGATTGCCCATGAAGATTTCACAGGTTCCAAGGGTGTATTGAAACCTGGTGATTTGCAATTTATGACTGCTGGTAAAGGTATCATGCATTCTGAAATGCCAGTAGAGATGGAAAATGGTGAAGGTGCTCATGGTTTACAATTTTGGGTTGATCTACCTGAAAATCTAAGAAATTGTGAACCAAGATATAGAAATTTGAGACGTAAAGAAACCCCAATTGCTAAACCAAACAAGCATTTACAAGTCAGAGTTATTAGTGGTAAATCGTACGGTGTCGAATCTGTAAAGGACTTAGCTTACACACCAATACACTTTTATCATTTTTCAACAACAAAGGCAGGTACAGAGTTTGTACAAGAATTTCCAAAGGATTTTAATGTGTTCTTGTACGTCATGAAGGGATCCGTTACTATCGATGATAAAATCTTCAGGGAGAACTCGGCTGTATTCTTTGACACACATGGGGATGCAGTAACAGGGCAGTTTGCATCTGATGATGCTGAATTTGCACTAGCGGGGGGTCTCATCTTAGAACAGCCATTGATTCAACATGGTCCATTTGTTGAGAGTAATAGAGAAAAGTTGATGCAAGCATTTGACGACTTTCAGCATTATACAAATGGGTTTGAAAGAGGTGAAAATTGGAGATCTGGCATCGCCGATGGTATTAAAGAAGTTGAAGCAAGAAAATTATTAGATTAGTTTGCATATAATAAAAGTGATTATTTATCTTATCATTTGAAATTTAACGTTTTTTATGCTGTATATATCTTTCGAGCCAATAATCTCTTATAGAGACAAATAAATATTTAAAGTTGTTAAATTTATAATGGTTTAGTATTCAATGTATCAAAGCTCATATTTATTATTAAGTCTCTACTTGAGTTGTCAGGATCTGGCACTCTGTCCTTCTTATAATAGTAAATATATATATAATCAACTATTCTAGTTCTTTGTAATCTTATAATCCTGAGTTTATATTCGACGACATTCGTCGTATCTCGATACTAATACTTGTCTTTCTTTTTATAATATCCTGTTATTTTTATTATCACTTCTTCTGATTGATAAGTGTCAGTATTTTATCTTTTAATTACTTTTTCTCTGTTTTTACTAATATGTCTTAGTACAGTTCGTATAACTTCAACTTATGTTATAACAATCTTGTTTAACTGTTTCGTAGATCAACAAAAGTTACATAGATAAATGTCACATTATTAAATTTATATATATTTGAATTTATAATTTTGTTGTTTTATTTTAAAAGTAGAAGAGATATGCATATTTGAGAATGGTTTTAGGATTGCATTATGATAATGAAAGAGTTCCTAGAATAGAAAAAGAACAGAGATTCTTATTCCTCGTGGCCCAATGGTCACGGCGTCTGGCTACGAACCAGGAGATTCCAGGTTCGAGTCCTGGCGGGGAAGAATTATATTTTTAGTCTACTAAATTAAAATTTTTTTATATGGTTTAATCAATGATCAATAAATGTTACTATTAGTTAGCTTATATTATATTGATGGCCTAATACCATTATTTAACTCATGTTAATAACAACAGATACTAATTAAATATTGCTGAAAATTTTGTTGTCGTTAAATACGACTTTATACAAGTTATCAAAAATATACTTATTTATATTAAGATGACGTTGACTTTAAAGTTCTTGGTGGCAATTTAATATTTATTTACGTTCATAATTGATACTTTACCTCTAGCTATTGATATCAATATATAATGTCTTTGTCTAATAAGGAAATTTCATCTGTTGTTGTTGATTATTTAAGTAAGATCATCGAAAAGAAAGCTGTTTCTGAAGACAGTGCTGATTCTTTAAATGTTGCAATTGATTGTATCACTGAAGCTTTCGAATTTGAAAGAGAAGATGTACCTGCAACAATTGAATCTAAATTTGGCGGTAAGACTTTAAATGAACTATTACAAGCATCATTACAAGTAAAGAGCATTTCTAAAAATGAAGAAGATGTTGAAGTTAATATTCCAGTCGAAGATGCTGAAATCAAGGCTAAAGCTGAATCTTTAAAATTAGAAGGTAACAAGGCTATGGCTATGAAAGATTTTACATTGGCTATTAAGAAATACACTGAGGCTATTGACGTTTTACCAACAAACGCAATTTATTATGCCAATAGAGCTGCTGCTCATTCTTCTTTAAAGGAATATGACAGTGCTATTGCTGATGCACAGAATGCTATTGAGATAGATCCTTCCTATTCTAAAGGTTATTCTAGACTTGCTTTTGCTAAATATGCTTTAGATAAACCAGAAGAAGCGTTAGAAGCTTATAAAAAGGTTTTGGACATTGAAGGTGATAATGCCACTGCAGTTATGAAGAAAGATTATGAAACTGCCAAGAATAGAGTAGAACAATCACTAAACCTAGAGAAATCAACTCCAAAGGAAACCACTCCTAATGCCAGTACAAATGCTGGTGCCAATGCTGGTATGGGTGGTTTACCAGATATGTCTTCTATGTTAGGTGGCGGCTTAGGTGGCCTTTTAAATAACCCGCAACTAATGCAAGCTGCTCAGCAAATGATGTCGGATCCAAACTCTATGCAAAAAATCCAATCAATGATGCAGAATCCGGCTATTAGACAGATGGCTGATAGCTTTTCTAGCGGTGGCACCCCAGACTTCAGTAACTTGATGAACAACCCTGACATCCAAAATATGGCCAGTAGCTTGTTTAACAATCCAGCCAATGGTGATGCTGGCAACAAGGACGCTTCTCCAGAATAAATATGATGTACATATGATATGCTAAATATTAATAAAATTATTTACTAAAATGAATGATATAAATTCCATGCAAATTTGGGATACGTTAAGAATGAAGAATCGACAAAGCCTGTTCCTCTGTATCAATTAATCTCTCGTGCAATAATTTTGCATGATATATAGTGTAGTTTCGAACAAAAGCTTCAATTGAAAATTTACTCTTGAACTCCATGAATTTACTTAGTTCTTCTGCGATGATCTCATAAGTGAACGTGATTTCACTGTTCAAGTTTTCAAATTTTCTCAAATGATCGGATATCTGACTCAAGACTTTCATCTCTGATCTATTCTTCTGGTTTTCTATATAGGTTCCTATCATGCCAAAGTTTTGAGTTCGATCGATATCAGACTTATTATCTTCATTGGTACCAAAATTATTTGAGTGATATTTTTTCAGTTCAAGCAGTTCACCGTAACATTTCCACCATTCCTGTATTTTCTTGTATAAAACATGATCTATATTATCAATTAGAACCTTTGCGCAATCTTCAAAAAATATCAACTTTTCGACCATTGAATCGATTGATTCCTCTTTGCAACAACCGCCAGTAACAGAGTATGTCATCTCAAGACTTTCTGCAATTTTCGGCTTTTGGAAATCGCGGCTAAAGATTCTCATTTGTTCTTTTGAATCTTTTAGATCAATTGACTTTAATTTAATGAAAGTTGCCAATCTTGTTAGAGATTTTATTCTTAGCATAATATCTGATAATTCAGACATATTAAACCTAAGAAATTTCTGCATCATGCTAATCTCTTCGGGCTCAAGTTTTTTTTTTTTGACAGTCTTCTTGTTTGTTTTATTCTTTTCTTGGTCGATCCATTCATTTAGTGTCGATTCGCTTTTGAACGTTTCAATAGCAATTGTTCCCATTTCGGCCATAGAATCGATACAGATAAATACTTGGTGAAGGAACTCGTTTACTCTCTCAATTTTCCCAATCTCACTAATTCTTAAATTGCTTAAAGAATTGATGCTCATTATTAATTTGCCAATTGGTAAAAAAGTCATTGGGTATTTTCTCAGATATATTCTAAACAGTCTTTTCAAAACTCTTAAATTAAAAGAGGTTGTTTTATAGCGGCCTTCTTGGTATCGTACTGTTGCCTTAACGGACCAGTTTTCTGACTGATGATATTTTAGTGAAAACATATAAATATGTTTGAAAACCGATTCAGATAGAATTGCAGCCTTCCCTAATTGGTGTAGGGTTAAAGGGTCCTTCGCGTATTCAAAACAGCTTAACATATTTGTTGGGTGTGTGCGATTCAGAATTAATCTCTTATCAGTTAGAATATCTCTGATATTATCTAATCTATTGTACTTTGCATATATCATTAATGGTGTCAACCCTTTTGCATTAAATTTGTTAACATTCACTGTCTCATTACTAAGTAGCAATGATATGTTCGAATTAATTACATGAAGTAAAGTGTTCCCTTTGCTATCTTCGTGATCAGAAAACGAGAAAGGTTTACCCCTATGAGTACAATACCAGTTAACAGCCAGCGCATACGATGTCGAAACCATATTTTCATAATCAGCTTGATCATAGCTTCTGAAAATGGTAAAGAGAGGTGTTTGGCCACTTAAGTCCTTTGCCGCCCAATTAATTAGCTTACCAATTCTGCTAAGAATTACAGAATTCCCTGCTAAGTAATGTCCTATATTTCTCTTGTATGCATCTTCTCTTGAGAAATAGTTTATTAGTTCCGAAGTTGTGCAACTAGATAATAATATATCAATTAATATCGTAGCAGCTTCAGAATTACCCGATATTAGAGCTGACATAAGCAGAGTAGAGCTGTTAGTAGTGCAATCATCCAGGAGATCTTCTAATGGAAAGATATCTTCAAATTCAGATAATATTTGAAGAAGAATATGATTTTTAAAGTTGAGGATACATATCCTTAGAATTGATTCACCACCCTCATTTCGAAATCTGAAAACCTTCCTGTATTTTGCTAGGTTTAGAGAATATGCTTCAGATGCTAAATTGGGTGTTCGAATAATTCTAAGAAATTCATCAATATTATCTGACGTCTCCTTAAACATTTTAATTTTCTTTTCATTTGTTTTTACATCTTCAATATAGCAGATAACAGCCTCCAATGTTGATAGCGCATAGCCGAATAAACCAAATTTAGTAGAGTTTTCATCCTTACTATAATTCTGTAAATAATATAAATGACATTTAAGATGCTTTAATTTTGTTCGATTAATTAATAGCACAAACAAACTAATCAGGGAGTCTGCATCAATGGGTATGGTACTTTGGTCGAGCGGTCTGGAAAGAATCTGTAAAGTGTTTATCAGAATTTGGGATTTTTCGCTATATGTATTAACTAATGCAAATTTTCTGAAAACATCTGTAGCATCACTTAAATTTCTTTCTAACTCACACACATTTTTTAATGAAAAGGAATTAAACTTTTGGGTATAAAAGAAAGTATCCAGTTGATTAAGAGACAGATGAATTGACAGTTCAGGATCTATATCTATTGGTTGAAATTTCGTTGTGATTTGTCTCCAAATATCTTTATAGAGATTTAGTTCGATATAATCTTGAATTAATGTTGATAAGTTAGTTAGATTACTAAATAATGGATCGATGCTCATTGTCTCGTAAAAGGTTGAAAGAATCTGTTTAAAACTGGATGTCATGTCATCAATATCATTCATCCTATTTTTTCTGAAGTCAATAAAGGATGAGTTAAACTTATTTTTCCACTGGGTATGTAGATGCAAAATACTTTGAAAAGATGATCTAGCTTGTTGTGAAACGTCTGGAGTTAAATTTGTATGTAAAGTATCAGATGCATGTCCCTTATTGTCTCCTTCTTCGGTGTATATACTTGAAGAAATTATATTAAGACACTCGTAGTCTTTATCCCTAATCAAAGAGTTGTTTACCAATGGTTCTTCAACATATATGATGGGAAATCGCCTGCAACCTTTTAAATAATTATTAAAGTTTAAAAGTGTTTCAACTTTACTAATCTTGAAACGTTTCTTGACTGGAAATCCATTGCTTGTAAACAGAGTATTATTTTTAGGTCGTATAACCAAATCTCTGCCATTTAATGTAAGGTAACGTTCTTCTAAATGTAATGCCTTCTTTCGTGGCGCAGGCTTTTTGTTATCGACAACAATAATATGAGATGATATAAAATCATATGATGATACAGAAAGATCAGAGAGGTGTTCACTGGAGATACTGTCATAATAGTTTCTTAATAAAAATCCTGACGGTACTACAAGCATAAAATTTAAATACTCTAATTTCTGATACAGTTTCTTCAATGAAGACTTGTTTGGATCTGGACAATTGAATACAGTGTTAAGCAATGGATTTATTAATGTTGGCATATTCAAGCTTGACATCTTCAAATAAAAAATTGCTCCTATTCTTGTCGATTTTTTCTTTTTCTTAAACAAAAATATTGGTAACTTATTTTTGGTTATCCTATATTTCTCTTTACCAAAATGTTATGCATATCCACCCAACTGTGATAGTTGTTTTATGTTGCTCATAATTCCTAATGCCTAACAACATTGAATACGTATTTTCAAGAGCCCAGCCAAGCCTTAATAGTAGCTTAACTTAATGCGATGAAAAAGAAAAAATTTTGGGCATCTAAGATTTCGATAGTTTTGGAATGTTATAGCATATATCTTTGTGAATACGTTGATTGTAACGTTATTGTGAATTAATAGAGTCAGTGAGAAAAATTACTCGATTGTTCATTTGTATAGATACCGTTTTGAGAGTGTAGAAAATGGCCAAAGGTAAAGGTAAGAACAAAAACCACGATGATAGACCATCTAAATCTCAGCACCGTGGTGCTAATGGTCACAGTTCCCGAACTAACCACAAACATATGGAAATGAAGCACGATGGTTTTAAGAAAAATGGTAAGTTTCCAGTAAAATTGGCTATGTGGGATTTCGATCATTGTGATCCCAAGAGATGTAGTGGTAAGAAACTAGAAAGGCTAGGTTTAATTCAATCATTGAGAGTTGGTCAAAAATTTCAAGGTATTGTGGTTTCTCCAAATGGTAAAGGTGTTGTATGCCCTGACGATCTTGCTATTGTTGAAGAATTTGGAGCTTCTGTGGTCGAATGTTCTTGGGCTCGTTTAGAAGAAGTCCCATTTAATAAGATCGGTGGTAAGCATGAGAGACTATTACCGTATTTAGTTGCCGCTAACCAGGTTAACTATGGGAGACCATGGAGACTTAATTGTGTGGAAGCTTTAGCTGCCTGTTTTGCCATTGTAGGCAAAATGGATTGGGCTACTGAATTATTGTCTCATTTTTCTTGGGGTCTTG
>PPOM03000312.1:183276-238700 GCA_003708925.3 Kazachstania martiniae
GGGTCTTGGCTTTCTTGAATTGAATAAAGATTTATTAGAAGTGTATCAAAAGTGTACAGATGCAGAATCTGTCAAGGCAGCAGAAGAAGCATGGTTAGAGCAAATTGATAAAGAGGCAGAAAACCGTAAATTACAAGCTAAGGAAACTGATATCTGGATGATGGGTAACACTAATAGAATTAATGACCTAAATATAGGTGAAGAAGAAGAAGAAGAAGAAGAAGAAGAAGAAGATGATGATGACGAATATGAAGGAGTTAAAGGAGTGCCATCAGGTTCAGTTAGATATGACAATCTGGGCAACATTATTGAAGGAATTGTCGAAGATGATAAACCAACAAGATATGATAATCTGGGTAATGTGATAGAGAGTGAAGAGGAAGAAGAAAAGGTAGGACCTGAAAAATATGACAGTCTAGGGAATTTGATAGAATAGAATGAGTAGAATATATTATTTATCGTTTGTAAATAATGGCATGCATATAATCAATATTTAGACTGACGGCATTGGCGATACTTGTTTACCCGGAAGGACAATGCATTATAATTTAGTTAGCTTATAAACTACAGATCAGTTTGAATAGATAATAAAAGTGAAAAGATATAACCAATAGCAAAAAGTAACCCGATTCAGTTTTTGTTTTTGACTAGAAGAGGAGTATTTATTTAATAATAATTTTCTATAGTTTTTATTTCAGGATACGGTAAGATTTTGCGTCAACAATGGATACAAACTTCGAAGGCTTTGTACCTATACATACTGTCTTCTATTCTATCTTCCATCCCACTGAAGGTTCCAAAGTGTGCTACCAGTTTCCTCCTGAAAATTTGAATAACTACAGTATTAACTTCGATGCGATTAAGAATTTCATCATTCCAAAGCCTCAATTATGCCATAGATTACTAACTTTCAAATACGGTATATACAGGATTGTCTCTTATCCTGTTACAGTTAATTCTGCTTTATATGCCAGAAATTTCTTTAGTTTTAATTTCGTATTTGTATTCCCATATGAGTGTGAAACATCTCCATACGAACCTGCTATAGGCCGATTAGGGAAGATGTTCAGGGTTCTGGAGGAGCAGAAACAAATCTTATCAAGAGCAGAAAAGGATGAATTACTATTCAAAGGAGAAATACCTAACATATTAGACGAGAATGAATTTTCGATACGGGACTTACTTATGAGGATTTACCAAGACTTAAATAATTATTCCGAGTGTTTAATTCCAATCGATAATGGAAATGCTGTTGACATTAAGATCTTTCCTCTTTTAAAACCACCAAATTCTGTCCAAGTCTCTGTTGAAGATGTACCAATGTCGATTGTAGAATTTTCCAAAATTGTGGACGTGAATTGGGATCCGACCTTACTCAATATACTTCCCTTCATTAATGGACTAAATAATATATCCAATATTTCGAAATTAAGTGATAGCGATCCTAATTTGGTCATAGAATGTATAAAACATTTGATATATTATAAATGTGTCATAATAACAGACTTTTTCCAATTCTCAAATATATATGCTCCCACCAGTTTGATCAGCCTTTTCTTAACTGAACCTACGATGGCCTACGATTGCCAAGCTTATGTAACGCTACCACCTAACTCTAGAATTAATTACCTACCATTTGAGAAAGAGCCAAACTCTAAAAAACACTCAAAATCAATGTCCGTATCGTCTTCATCAGTTCATTCAAGTGAAATATCCTCGATAATGTATAAAAATAAGGATAGGAAAAGGTCGGAAAGTTCCTTCTCAAGTGATGGTCAATTTCAATCCTCATCAAAACTCCAATACTACTTCCCAACAAGATCAACATTATTTGATTTATACCGTTCATTGTGTCAAGGAATGCCACTGGAGAAATGGTATGAAAAAAATTTTAATACGATTTCTGAGAATAATATTGATATTAGAAGGTTTATTAAGTTTGGTTTAGTTAAGAAAATTATTTATAGAGTCTTTTCCCACCCTGTCATGAGCAAAAGGAATTTATTAGATGATAAAACCGTAGATGACCATACCACCTTTTTGCTTTCTACTTCAGATATAAAGTTTGATGTGGGAGATAAAGTGCTAGATTCTATATATAAGAAATTATCAAAGGTGTCCTTTGAAAGTGATCATATTGATAAATACAGCAAGAGTACCGATTCCGATCTGGCTCTAACAGAAAGAGAAAGAATTGAATTACTGAAAAGTGTAGAAAACATAGATTCCTTTGATAAAATTTGTGTTAAGTTAGGGAAATCTCGATCGGAGGTTGAAAAACTGTTATATGAAATTGGTGACTTTAAAATCATTAATTGTTGATTATAGTTTTAAACTAAAGCTGAAGTTACAAACGTTTATCCATTTCAAAAAGATACACATGCATTATATAGAAAAGAATGACTTTGGATTAACCGGTCGAATTAAATAATATTCTAAAAATATAGAAATATAGAACATATCAGCATTATGCTATCTAGGAGTTTACATCCTTGGTATTTTTGAAATATGTCTATCGTTATTTAGATCGTTGTTGTCACCATCAGTATCCATATGTCTTTTTTTAGGAGACACTGAAGAGTGTTGGTTAATCTTTGATTTTAATGGTTGTAAAGGTACCTCAGATTGATTTACCTTACTATTGATGCCAAGCTCATAACCATGTTGCTTGACGTCTTGTATTTCTTGTTTACCATTTGCTGATATATTTGTCTCAAGTAGAATGGATCGTATCGATCTATCTAAATTATTAATATCGTTCAATGATCCTGATGTTGATGTTAAAGAATTCTCAATCAACCTTTTCATTTCTGAATTTTTCTGTACAACTCTCTGAAATTCATGGTTAATCTTTTCATTTTTTTCAATTTCAGCCCTACTATCGAAGCTATCATTAACAAATTGTTTCTGAATAATTTTCATGGAATCGTTCATTGATTCGTTCGATGATTTAATCACTTCTTCTATTTTCGAAACTGATGCCGTCATATTGTTCCTGAAACTGTTATTCAACGAATCCGACGTATTAATTAGACCTATAGATTCTTCCCATTTTTCTTTTGCAGGATTAAAAAGACTCATTTCTTGATTAATCACATCATTTGTTGCCTTATTGATAGAGCCAACCATGAATTTTTTATTAGTACTTAGGTATTCTTGTATCATTTCTTGTAGTCTAACGAATAGTTCATTAGAAGAATCATCTAATACCTTTGAAACATTTTCAGTGTGTGTCTTCAGTAGTTCTTGATGGTTGTTCTTGAAGAAATGCCCATCTAAATATTGCTTGAAATTATTATACTCTTCAGTAATGTCTGATAAATTTTCAGCTACTTCACTGTAGTACTTGTTTGTCAATCCTTTCACTTCAGAAACGTTGTCAACAATAATGTTAAATATCTTTGGTGTTTCCTTTAATAGATTATCGATACAATTTTTGTACAGGTTTTCAGCCTTCATCTTCATGGATTCAAGAATATTGATAATTTCAATTCTAGCGGACTTTAAGTCATTCTCCACTGAAAAATCGGGATTATTGCTAATACTTTCTACTTGTTTCAATAAGTTATCTTGAAGAATCACTAATTCATCATTTAGCAGAAGTTCGAACCTATTCCTAAACTTTATTTCACGGTCATGGAATTCCTTAATTAGTCTATCTAAACTTTTTTTAATTTTCTCAGTTTCCTCCAATTTCTCACGCAAATTAGTTGTTTCCAATTCTTGCTTTTCAAACTTACTGTGCATGTGCTTTATGTTTTTATTTAAAGTATCAATCTTAATTCTTAACAATTCATTCGTTTCATTCGAAGTTCTTTTATCTTTTAGTAATTGTGAGTTCTGTGCCGTAAAACTTTCAATAATCCGCTTTGATTCTTGTACTTCTGTTTTTGAACTTTCAATCTCTGCAGTTAATTCCCTATAATGTTCTTGATCCATGTATATCCCTTCTTTAGCTTTAGTTGACAATAAATCAGACTTAATTTTGGCTAGTTCACCGGTAATATCTTTCAGGAGTATATCTTTCATAATAAATGAACCTAATTGAGGTTTGTTTTTAATATTTTTTGCCTTTGAGGCATATTCTAGGGTACTACAGGTTTCTTCCGATGTTACCTTTGCAGGTGAAATAGTAGCTATCAACGCAGTTTTCGTATTACCACCAAGGGAATCTTGAAGTAATCTTGTCAATTTAGATTCTCTAAACGGTATATGGACGTTTTTATCGGCTAAAGAATTAATAACGCGACCTAAAGTTAACAGACTCTGATTGATAGAACCAGCTTCTTTGGCCCTTTGATTTAAGGCACCAGATCTACTAATATTTTCAGATCCAGCTAAATCAACAAGATTCATTTTTGATAGCCTAAACAAATCTCCCTTGTATTCCTTGTATAACGTGATTGTAAAGATTGTGTGAGATCTACTTGAAAAATCATTCATCTTTGTCGATGCCACTTGTCTATGTTTGAGACCTTTTTGAAGTAATGAAATACCTTGCTTTGCTGATGTTGTGTGAAACTCTTGTAAGTTTTGAATATATATACCATTATTATTATGTTCTGGTTTAGTTGAATTATTATTGTCGTTATTTATTGTCTGATGATTTCCTGCATTCCCATTATTGCTATTGTTACTATTATTATTAGTGTTACCACCACTATTATTATTATTATTATTATTATGATTATTATTATTACCACTATTATTTTTACTAATATTATTATTGTTACTATTGTTGTTATTACTTTTGTTATAATTACTGTTACTGCTATTGTTATTATTACTGCTATTGTTATGATTGTTGTGACTAAATGCAGTGGCAAGAGACGATGAATTATTAAAACTCGATTGCCTCTGTAGTTTCTTTCTCATTAGTATAGCAGATGGATTTTGATCTGCAATTGATTTTGGTGAATTGTTCCTCGAATTGTTCCTCGAATTGTTCCTCGAATTATTTCTAGAAGGGTTTCTTGAAGCATTGTTTATTTTAGCTAAAGAATCAAATATTCTTAACTTTTTTGGATCCGAATTACCATTACCATTACTACTATCATCCAGTAAATCTTTTAATTCCTCATTGTATAATTCAACAAACGAACATTTCACAATATAATCTAAATTTTGTGATTCCAAAGTTTCAAATAATTTAAACAAAATTCTAGGTATTATACCCGCTGTGTCACTTAACTCGCCATCATACAATTTTTCATCACCAGTCATAGTATATGTTTTACCTGTTGAAGTCATACCATAAACCAACATCGTACAATTATAGCCTTTGATAAAATCTTTAAACAATGGCTCTGCGATTTCATCGAACATTAGTGTTTGAGTTGAGCTTGGGCCAAACACTTTATCCACAGTGTAAGTCTTTGAATTCATTTGTGCAGTAATTCCCACATCACCTGTAGTATTAATTGAAACTTCATGGGATCCCATTACGTCGGGAACTGTAACGACCACAGCACTTTTAGCATCAATTTCTCTTTGATTTCTGCCACGACATCTTACTGCAACGGTAATATTCAATTCATCCTCTGGAGGAGAATCTTTCTCACCTACTACTTGGGACATTGGCGTTTTAAAAACTTGTTCAAATCAAGTTACGTCCTCTGGGTTTGATATTATTTTTACTATATTTGTTTGTTTATGTATTTGTTTCATAAATATCTTTTTGTTATTTTTCTTTAGACCTCTCTACACTTCATCATCGGAAATCACGTGAATGAAACGCGTAAGAAAGAGAAATTCGTTAGTTATATATATTATAAGTATATTATATGTGTTTTGTATTTATTTGATTGTAGAAAACTTAGCGGATAGCAAAACAAAAATTGAGACAGTTTAAAAGATATTTAACTTGTCAAAGACAGATCTTACATTTTCATAAAGGAGGTCTGTGGCGGAATTAGCGATAAATAGATCTTTAACGTTTGGTAATAATGGTTGATTATCGTTAGAACTTTCGCTACTCTTATTACTCCAGAAATCAGATAAGTCACCACCAGCACCGTTGAATATTAATGCATTTGGAGTATCAGCTGGTAAATCGAACAAGACGTTCTTAGTACTGTAATCGATCAGCTTTTTCTTCAACTGTGCAGGAGTAACTGGAGAATAACCTTGGCTATAGAGACTGTCTTTATCTGGCTGTAAAGATAAGAAATATGTCAATAGACCAGCAACGTGAGGTGATGCCATTGAGGTACCGGAAAGTACGGCAGTGGCGTCATCCGAACCGATATAAGTTGATAAAATGTTCAAACCAGGAGCGAAAATATCAACACACTTCCCCCAATTTGAGAAATAGGCTCTGTCATCAGATAAAGTGGAAGCACCAACAGTGACAGCAAGATCTGCTGCGGCTGGAGAGGTATTACAAGCATCTTGGTTTTCATTACCAGCAGCAACGGCAAAATGAACACCTGCCTTGACAGCAGCATTCACTACAAGATCCAAGGAAGGAGATTTACCACCACCAAGCGACATGTTTGCAGTAGAACCCTTGAAGTTCTTTTTATTCTTGGAATTTGATGTGTGTTGATTAGTGACGTACTCTACCCCCTTAATAACGTCCGACATGGAACCCGAACCATTAGACTTCAACACCTTAACAGCCACAACATTCGCCTTCTTGGCAACACCATAGTGGTTAGAAGCAATAGTACCCGCACAGTGGGTACCGTGACCATTACCATCGATATCTTCATCATTGAAAGGGATGGTCTTACCCCAAATCGCTCTATCCTGGAATTCTTTGTGATGAACATTGATACCTGTGTCAACAACATATGCATCTACACCTTCACCTGCGTTGTCATCGTACAAATACTTGTTGAAATTACCTAAATTTAAAGGCTCTCTATGTGAAATTCTTGCTAAACCCCAAGGAGCATTATTCTGCGTATTAAAATCAACAGCATGAACCTCTGAGTCCTGCTCGATGAACTCAATCAATGAGCTCTTCTTAATGATATTGATGACTTGTTCCGAGAAAGAACCAATATAACCAGACAACGAATCATCAATATTGAACATATCATGAATTATATCCTTGAATCCAGAATTCATGTTTACATTTAGATTAGTCAACTCCTGATTCAAAACACTTAAATGCAATAGAATATCTTCTTTAGACACACCCTGCTTAAAAACAACAATGTACTTATCCTTAATAGGATTAGAACTGGCTTGAATCACATTAGCAACTCCTTGTTCATGAATAAATTCTTTAGCATTATTGCCCTTCTCTAAACTATTTTCTCCTTCTGTAATGTGCAAATCTGGAATAACAAGTGCTTGAACAACTGCTCCCGCTACTAAAGACAAAGTAATAACGTTTTTCATCTTTTAAACTTTCTCTTTTCTTCTTTATATTTCTTATTTTACTTCCTTGTAATTAATCAACTATTTCCTTTTTTAAAAGTATCAAGAAATTACATTACCTTTATATACCCAATTCAATCAAATTGCTCCACCCGCCGATAAGCAAAAAAGCAAAAAAACAAGTCCAATATACACATTTTATACCCCTTATATACATAGATAACCAAAAGACACCCGATACGGACATTCGGCCATAGTACACTATCTAATACCTATTCGTTCTTGACTAATACTTTCTTCTGTTATTCTTGTATCTATGTATCTGTTACTATGACTGTAGTTAATATGCCCAGTTGTTCGATTCACGCCTACCCCAACCAATGCGTCTTTCTGTAAGAGTTAATTTGTCTGGTAGCGCCGCTATAGAGTCACACAAGCCACACTTTTGTACATGACCCCACTTAGATTGTATTACAACAACTACACTGGACACCCCACTACATCGGATCACACCTGCAAGTTGATGCGACTCACCGTCTTCTTTCTTGAAGAAAGAAGCAAAGACAGTTCTTGCTAAAGCAATGTTACACATATGTACAGGTTCTGCGACAGTAGAAGAAGGGTCTTTGGTTCTTTCTTCAAGAAAGAACATGTGACCACCGGTATACCAATATACAAGGTATACTGTATAATAAGCAGAAATCAATTTGAGTAAGGGTCCTGTGGTGTTGACATCTGTACAGAGGAAATGGTCGAGACCCAGTTCCAACACTATGGAATCCTTGCTTATATGCTTTATATAATAGGAAGGGAATACGTCTATATATGTTTGTATATATTAAGGCACTTACGTTCCGTCGGATGGAACTTCTTTGGATTTCTGCAATGTGCATCTTTGTGGCAGTTAGGAGTTTTCTGGTTCGTTGTGTTGAATGTTTGGTAGCCGTAGGTGTTATGTGTTGACGAAGTGAATGCCACCAATGAGAGGACGTCCTGTTAGTAAGCAGTGTATGTGCTATGATACTTGGTATATATTTGTTCTTTCTTGAAGAAAGAACCAAAGACCTTTCTTCTACTGTCGTAGAAATGCAGATGGTCTCGTTGCCTAGGTCTGCTACTTGGGTAGAGAGTGTGTGACCGAAGGTTGCGCTTCAGAATCACAATTAGTTGTCGTCGATGTTATCTCAGTACGTTGGCCGCTGCTAATGCACTCTTGGAAAATACGCTTGAATGGCTTGCAGACGTACTTTTGATTGTTGATTTCGCACTCATACTGTACCAATGACTTCAGAACGCAATCTGTAGAAGGGTGAGCAACAGGAACTTCCTCCTTATTGAGAATTCTTATTGTGGGTGCCATCTCTTCTCTTTGATCTATTTTTATTTTGTTCATATGTATGGTTATCCTTGGTGAAAAAAATACTTCCAGTTATATATTTAGCTGAATAAAATCGCATGGTTTCATGCAAACAAGTGTGATCAAAGTATAACATAAGTATCTAACGCAATGGACTACAAGCAATTGGAAGAGCAATACAATACAGTTTGCAAGACTAGAGATTACCATTATACATATGGTACTGCTGGGTTCCGTGACAAAGCTAACATCCTTGACACGGTGATGTTCACGACTGGGATTGTAGCGGTAATGAGATCGATTTCACACAAGGGAAAAGCAATTGGTGTGATGATTACAGCTTCTCACAATCCTCCATGTGATAACGGTGTTAAGATCGTCGAACCAGATGGATCAATGCTTTTGCAATCATGGGAATCTATCGCTACCGAATTGGCCAATGTCGCCGCTAATGGTACTTTCAAGCAGTTGCAGCAATGCATTGATGAACAAGTTGTAAAACTCCAATTAGATCTAAAGGTAACTCCTTCTTTAGTTGTTGCTCATGACTCTCGTGAATCAAGTCCACGTTTAATGCAATGCTTACTATCTTCAATCAAGGTTTTTAAGAGTAAAATTGTTAACCACGAACTCACCACCACTCCGCAGTTGCACTTCTTGACAAACTACCAGAACGTGCACGGAATAATTCCAGATGTTTCCCAATACAACGACTTTTTCAATGAAGCTTGGTCTGGAATTGCCGATTTGTACGACATTAAACAATTACCTTTCAATAAGTTAGTCGTTGATGCAGCAAATGGTATCGGTGGACCGCAATTAGAAAAATTCTTAATGAAATGGCCTCAACGTTTGCAGGTTGAAATTGTTAACAATGAGACTAATAAGCCCGACTTATTGAACCACGAGTGTGGTGCCGATTATGTTAAGACTAACCAAATCCTACCTTCCGGTATCAATGAAAAGAATCCATCAAACCTATACTGCTCTTATGATGGGGATGCCGATAGAATTGTCTTCTACTTTATTGATAACGATCAAAAATTCCACTTGCTGGATGGGGATAAATTGGCTACGTTGTTTGCTAAATTTTTGTCTCAATTACTAGATCAAGCCCAATTGAAGGACTCTGTTAAGTTGGGTGTGGTCCAGACTGCTTATGCGAATGGTAGTTCTTCCGCTTATATCTCGAACAAATTAAATGTTCCTGTAACTTGTGCAAAGACAGGTGTTAAACACTTACATCACGAAGCTATTACCAAATACGACATAGGTGTTTATTTTGAAGCCAACGGTCATGGTACCATCATTTTCTCAAAACATTTCCAAGACTCTCTAAAGGATACTGCTGACAGATTATCTGAATCAACTCTTCGTGCCCGCAAGACTTTACAACTGTTCAGTCAGTTAATTAACCAGACTGTAGGTGATGCTATCTCCGATATGTTAGGGATTTTGATCACTTTGTGCATCATGAAATGGTCACCATCACAATGGGATAGAGAATATACAGACTTACCAAATCTACTAACTAAAGCCATTGTTCCGGATAGATCTGTGTTTATCACGACTGACCAAGAACGTAAATTGACTTCTCCTGTAGGCCTACAGCCTCTCATTGATAGCGCTGTAAGTAAATTCACTGACGGCAGATCTTTCGTGAGGGCATCCGGTACAGAAGATGCTGTCAGAATCTACTGCGAGGCTGCTACTAAGGAACAAACTAAAAAGTTATCTGAAGAAGTTACCAAGCATGTTCTATCTACTGTAGCTAAATAGGATAAATATATGTATTTATTTCATCATGTTAATCGATCCAATGTAACCCGGAATTAGTTTTCTTCCAAAAAATTTGAGTTTTAGTTTTAAGTAATTTGGACAAGTCGATGAGTTAGACTCTGAACTTACAAAGCGATCTAACCAAAAAAGGTCGGAGTTCGATATAACCATTAGAATAATGACTGTTACCAAGGTTAATAGGGATCTCTTTTACAAATTAGCCTCTGATTTACCTGAGGAAAGAGTTCAGACTGCGGTTCTACTGATTAAAGAAGTTAGTGAATTAGCGTTACCAGAATGTAACGATGAGTGGTCTTATGTTGTTAATAGATTGATTAAAGGGTTAGCATCTGATAGGAATAGTGCCCGTTTGGGGTTTTCTTTATGCCTGACCGAAATTATTAACCTTTCTATGGAAATGGATGAAGGAAAACGCCCAGATTGCTTAAAATCAATCAAGGATTACTTACATTTGTTATCAGAAACTTTAACCATTGATGCCAATGATAACAAAAAGAAGAAAGGTAAGGAGGAGCGTAGTCTTCTGTTTGGTAAATTGTTTGGTTTGCAGGCATTATTAAGTGAACCAGTTTTTTCCAAGATTTTTTTGGACGGTAAGAAGCATATTAGTGAATTTGCCAATATTTTCATGAATGAGTTAACAGATTTGGCATCAAGAAAGAATTGGATCAGAGAACCAAGTCTATTTACATTTTTTGAAACAGTACAGAAATTATTGCCATTTAATCATGACAACAAATTTGTTATTGATGTTTGTGATCTTTTAGATAAACAGAACCTAACTTTAACAAATGAAGGATTAGCAGTATATCTAATGTTTAACAAAGAAACTGATTTTAATAGTCAAAATTTATCGCTTTCGAATAAGGGCTGGAAATCTAATAATCCATTAATAAAGGGCAACTTACCATTACTTTCTGAAGTTTTAAGAAATTCATCTTCACAAATGGAAGAAAATAGCAAATCAGCTAATTGGAACCCAAGGTTGCATTTCGTTTGGAATATATTATTACCATTTTTATTGAACGTTGATAATGTTGAGGAAGAAAAGCCACCCAAGAAAAAGGCAAAAAATGCTAATGGTACCGCTACTGCGACTGCTTCATATATTCAGTTCCCTGAATTTTGGAAGATGGTTGTTGATGAATCATTCTTTAATGAAAAAGCATCTAGTGAAAGAAAATATTTAGGTTTCTTAATTTTCAATACCGCTTTTGAACTGATTCCATCAAAATATATCAATGAATGTTTTAGTCAAAATTTTATGAGATCTTTAGTTAACCAATCCAATGATCCAAAACGTTTACTGCATAAGATCTCTCAAAAGACCTTAGCTGTCATATTAAAAAGGTGTGAAGAAGAACCAGATCAAGTGTTAATTCCAACTGTGAATGCCCTTTTATTTGGCAGATACGGTTCAATTAACTTCGATAAATTATGTAAAACAAAATTATCTCAAAAGTTGATCGCTGTTAAAGATTTATCATCAGGTACTTTAAGCGAATTGATTCAACTGTTTACCTCAAATATTGATACCTCTGAAGAAAACATTGTACAGACTCGGTTCTGTCTCGATAGTATTCTTCACATAATTCGTGGCCATAAAATGGAAATCGATAACCCTAGTGATTTGGCTCATTCATTATTGCATCCGATTATTAAACTTGCATTTTTCACAAAAGATAATGAGATTCTAAATGAAGTTGCTAAAGAGAGATTATACTCAATTCTTTCCGAATTAAAGGCCGTTTCCAGTGGTCATTCGTGGCAATACCACACATTACATGAACTTATTGCTCTAGAGGAGTCTAATGTTTTAGTTAATCAACTTGATGAAAGTTTGTTACAAACTAAAATGTCTGGATTAAAAGTTCTCAATCTATTAACAGAATCAGTTGATTCAGATGTTGCATTACGTGGACTTGAATCACTTCTTTCAATGTGTCTGTTGCAACTGTATGCAGGTGATGATGAATCTGTCTCTATTATCGATGAATTATGTGAATACCACAATGACACCAGTAAAGAAAAGTCTTTGGTTGGTATTACTGAAATTCTATTGAGTTTGTTAGCACAAAAGAAAGCAGTATTAAAGAGTTTAAGTTTAACTGTGTGGGAACAATTCATTGAACAGGTTGGTAAAGAAGAATTATCTGTATTATTAGATGTTTTACCAGCAAGAGAAAATAAACAGGGTTTTGCCCAACTTTTTGAAGGTGCTGAAGAATATGAAGAAGATAATGGAGAAAATTCCGAAAATGACAGTTCTTCTGAAAATAACGGCGAGGATGACAAAGAAGAAATGAATGATGATGAATCTGAAGAGTCCGAAAATGACACTGAATCCAGTAGTGAAGAAGAAGAAGATGATGCGAATGTAAATGCTATTGACAGGGAGGCCACTAGTGCATTGGCAAAAGCATTGAATTTACCAGATAATATCGTCACATCAAATGGTGAAGTTAATTTTAATGAATTAGATGACTTCAGTGGTGATGAAGGAGAAAATGAATCTGAAGAAGAAGAATCTATGGATGATGAAAAGATGATGGAGTTAGATGAGCAATTATCAGCCATCTTTAAGCGTAGAAAGGATGCATTATCTACTGTCCCAACAGGTAACAAAAGGAAAATCGAGGCGAAAGAATCTCGTGAAAATGTCATTGCATTCAAGCACAGAATTATTGATATGTTGGCTGTTTATGTTAAATATGCCACTTCTATACAAGAGTCGGAGGTGATTAATTATCAAAAGATTGAAAATTTACTGCTATTCATCGATCCAATGATCAGATGTATCAAAGAAACATTGGACAGATCGTTAGCGGAGAAAATAGCAAAATTATTGAAAACCAGAATTTTCAAGGTTAGACCGTCGTCATTTAAGATTGAAGACCATGTTGAAATTTTTAAGCATCTAACTCTCTACAGGAACGCTTATTAACCTCTAAACCAGGCCAACATAACAGTATCTACTTTTCGGTCTGTTCAACATCGTCAATTTTCATAAGTAAAATATTACTTGAAAACTACGAAGATAAGGAAGCTGCATATGATCAATTAATTGATGTTTATTCAAATACTGCAAAGGAATGGATGAAGAGAGGTAAATTTACTACAACCGTGTTCATTGATTTCTTTAACTGGTTATCATCGAAGAGGCAAACGACTCAGTGAAAGTATAATCTAAATACGGCTGTGTGGATGCATATAAAATTTAATTGTACCATAACATACATACATACATACATATAGAACAAGAAACATTCTAATTATCTGATTAGGTCCATGTTTACTTTTGGAACACCACCAACCTTTGGTAATTTGCTCGAACATTTCCATACTTGAATAATGTTGTCTTCTTCGGAGCTTGCCATCAACCATGGAATATTTGGATTAATCGAGAAGTCGTTTATAGGACTTCTATGACCGGCATGAACCATTAATACTTCTGGTGTACCATCTTCTGCATCTTCTGGCAGTTGTTCAGCACCTATTTCGGCAAGATCCCATACTATTACTCTTCTATCAGCACCACTCGAAACAACAATACCATCTTCGTGGTCATCAAATTCTAGGTTAGTAACAGAATCTTCATGCCCACTCATCGAATGTAATGGCTCACTTGTATTTCTCATATCGTACAAATAAATATTAGAATCATTACCAGCTGCGGCAAATAAGTTCTTAGAATGCTTTGAAAACGCTAATGTATTGAATGGTTGTCCTGAAGAAATTTTTACTATTTCATTATCCTTATTGTTTCTCAAATCGTGAAGTCGTAATATATTATCTTCAGAGACTGTACCAAACATATCCTTTTCAAAATAGTGCCATTTGCAATCATTAATAATGTCGGATGTCTGTGATTCCCACGTTCTCACTGGTGAGTTTGAATCACCTAATATATCCCACAATGCAACAGTACCATCATCGGAAGCACTTAATAAACGGCCTTTTTCATGTTTATTAAACGATAAACCATAACCATTGTCTTTGTGAAATTTCAGCGTTTTTTCAGCATCTCTGGAATCATTATCAGAATTAAATATACGTATGACACCTTTACCATCTATAGTAGCAATAATATTAGACTCTTGAGGCATATATCGAGCTCTAGTTATTTCATCTTTACCTAATCTAAATTTCTTGATGATTTTAATATTCGATTTAACTGGTTCATTACTATTATCTTCATCATCATCATCGTGATTGCTACACACAACTTCTTCAGGTAAATCAATTACCGCAAGTTTTAGATGATTTCTTTCAGAACCAGAGGTATGAGTACCAATTAACATTTCCTGTCTGGTGGAATCTGATTTTCCAGGTAGCCATTCTACCATCAAGGATGGCCAAACTAACTTGGTCTCACTAACGAAATCATACATCAGTGGAACATTAGATTTCCAAAGATCGTACTCTTCCTCAATAGTTAATTCTTTCTCGGGATTGGCACTTGTTTCATTTAATAGTTGCTCCATCTTTGCATAGTTTGCTGGGTCCATCTTTCCTTTTTATTTTATCGTTTTGATAATAATGCTAATAAAATTTGATTATAAAATATCTTGTCCCTGATGATATAACAGTATGAATAAACGATTATAATCAAAGATAGTTGGAGATTAATTACAGATGCGAATGCGCTTCCATGAGTATTTCAAATAATGTTAATTGATAGTCGCCAATCGCCAAATCGCCAAATTTTAAGACTTTTTCAAATTTTAGTGAAAATTGGTATTTTCGCGACAGAATTTTTGATGTTCAACATTATTATATAATGGGAGAACAGTTGAGAGAAAGTTTCCAAGACATGAAAAGATCTCATCTAAGGCCAGCAAAAAAACTAATACCAATATGAGATCCCCAGTTAGATCCCCATCCAAATCACCAATAAGAAGAAGATCCGCTTTAACAGGTAAAAATGTTAATATTCAATTATCAAGGTCCAATTCCTTAAAACAGATTGTTACCAATAGTTCAGGTTCCACATCTCCAAAACGAAAGTCACCTATTAGACATAATACATATTCAAATAGTCCTTCACCTCAGAAAGGATCCGTCAAGAATAATAGTTTCGAATTTTATGAAGAGACAGAAGCTACACGAACCAAAATATTAGAGGTATTGAAAACCCAAGAAAAAAAAGTGAGCCTTTTAAATGATGTTGAAAATATAATACCGAAGGACCAAACCAATACACGTAGCAATACGCCAAGTCCAGCCAAACAGAAAGTTGCCCGTACTGAACGCAAACCGTTAGCTCCCCTTAATATTCACGAATTCAAAGCTTATGTCGAGAGTCCAAACGACAACGAATCCCAAAGATTCCAGTTAGATACCCAATTATAAATATTGTAATATGCATCCACAATTATATATCCTTAGATAAAATCTCATAAACCAATAACACTTATCCTAACTAACCTTATTTTGAAGATTGACAATGATAACTTTCGATTTGTCCAGCCTACTGTATTGAACTAAATCTTTAGTTGTAATAGAGAAACGGACTTTCGTAAATGTTAGAGGCATAGATTTCAGATGATTCTAATACTTAACTTGGTAAGGTCGTAATATATGGAACTCATTTTTTATTATTTTTCAATAGTGCTGTTTAATAGCTGATGTATCACTTGTATTTCAGATAAAAGAGAATGACGCATTCTCTATTTTACCTTCCAGATGGAAACAAAAATCAGTCTAAATCAACTGTCAACATTTTTCCCATTCTGACTTTCAATATGAATAAAAATGACACAAACCTACATATTAATTTAATTTTATCAGAAATAAGCAAGTTTGAGACGTGAGAACAATTCTGAAGTCAATTTTGCTAACATTAATTACACATATACTATATTGACTTGACGTTACGTATTAGAATTTCATTGAGGCCACTGCATGCAGTTTATGTCAAATTAGCATATTCTTCGTAAATTTTATCTGTACATATATGTGTGTCAGCCAGCTGCTCTCATCAGAAAGCAATAGGTATGTGTGCTCTGGTAGACGTGGTGACTGTTATGATCCAAGCTTTACTATCTAAATCTTTTTTTACCTGAGGCTCTTTCCTATTTTGGAAATAATACTGGTTACATAAGTCACTTATCTTCCCTATTCGGTAATGTATAAACAAATATTCAAATCATGAAATTTCATGAAATTTACTAGTAGCATATGATCTTATACTGATACCACAAAGATAAAAAGTTGTATAGTGGTAGATTAGTATCAACGACTTAAGTTCTATATTTATCAATTAAGCAGAAAGTGTGTTCTTAAATCATATGAAAAGTTGTCAACCTGAAAGAAATGTCAGTTCTGTTATTATCATCCTTTAATACATCGTTAATTGGAGTACCAAAGGAAACACTATTCAATAGTAATCGACTAAAGAAAGCTTTGCCTGATCAGATTAAGAAGCTTTTAAAGAATGTGAACAAGGAAAACCATTTTATTTACAATCTGCCGTCACAAATCGAAGATATAAAAATTGGTTTAGAATCTAATGAAATTATACGTCTGAGTGGTATTACACAAGATATTGCATTCAACGAGTCTACTGTTATTACAGTGCCATTTAAAACCATTGAAGATACAAGATTAAAAGAATATGAAACAACTTTGAATAATTTGGCAAATGAATTTAATATTGATATTATTATTTCAAAGGATAACATCTATAGCAATCATAGGAGTAAACCTGAAAAAATATACTGCAATATAATTGGGGATAAAGATTCTGTGAATACTAGTAAATCGCACGTACTTGGCTTACTTACTTATATTAGCAACAATGGTGAAATCTTACTAGATTACTTGGATTTGGAATCGTTTGCTCTCCTACCAAGCTGTGTTGGATCTAATATGAATAATTTAAGTTTTTTTAATAATTCTCTAATGACAGATATTATTTTACCACCATTAATTACAAATAACCAAAATAAGCCACAGTTGATTTTAACAAGTCCAATACACTCATACCTTCTGAAAGCTAAATCTTTACTACAGAATCATGTCGATTCACTAAAGGACTCAATTTTTTATAAAAGAATTACTAACTTCCCATCTGCTAAACTCCTATACATTAAAAAGTTTCAAACGCTGGAGCTTCAAAATTTAATGATTAAATACCAATCTTTTGTTAAAATAAACGATAACTCTGTTGAGTTTCAGTCCCCATCGCTAATTCTTCTAAATACTTTGATTAAGTCATTTATTTTCAAATTTTCCCAAAACATTGTTGAATTGACAATTTTCAGTAATAATCCTATTGCAAATGAAATAGAATTAATTAAACATTTTAACTCTGATTTATTTGTCTTAGTTAAATCAGAAGAATCGCCAAGACAGTTTACTTTCATTACGAATTACAATTGTCTGTTAACTAATGAGTGCCAATGGTTGAATGAATTAAATCTGAATATTGAACAATTAAAGATTACATTTGAAATCCATGCCGATTACGAAGAGTTTATATCAGGAAAAAAAAATGGTAAGTTGACTAGAATCATGGAGTCATCAAATTGTTTATTAACATTGGAAAATGAAAAGGGAACTGATGCGACCATGTCACTATCTATGATCAGTGAATCAGTCGAAGATTTTTGTGCTTCATTAGTTAACGTAATTGATGAGATTCCAGCAGAAGAATCATTTTATATTCCCGAAGTTTACCATAGACCAATCATTGGTACAGGTGGCTCTATTGTTCAAACAATTATGAGGAAACATAATGTGTTTATCCAATTTTCTGACAGCTATCTGCTACCACAAAACAAATTTGTTATTACAAGATACGATAATGTCATAATTAGATGTCCAACAAAAAACAAACAAAATATCAAACTAGTTAAATACGAATTAATGAATTTAGTTGAAAATTTCAACACCGTGCAGGATTTTGAGACATTAATCTTAACAAAGGGTAGATACATGAACTTAATCCTAAATGGGGGTTCCCAAATCATTTCTAATCTAGAAAAGAAAAATAATGTTTATATTAATTTACCAACCGAATATCCAGCATTGGATTCTCCCTATAATTTACAGATTAAAGGAAATGAGAAAGAGTTGATACAACAAACCTATAATGAAATAGTGGATAATCCTGATATATGGATCAAAGAAGTTAGATTAGAATTATCTAACAATTTTCTAAGTTATTATACTACAAACTCAATCACTTTGATTAACGAAATCACAATACCATTCTTAGAAACTTTTAAAACACAAGTTAGTTTCTCTGTTAATAGTTGCTATATTACGTTTCATACTACAGAAGAATGCAAACGTCAAATAGATATCATTTCCGAATACCTAGCGTTAAACGATATTCAGATAATTAACAAAGAACCTATGTGATCAATTGAATAATAAAATAACGATCTTCAATACCCTTATAAATGAATATATATTTTACTACACCAAAGAATCCCGATAATTAATAATTTATAATCGTATACCTAAACTTTCATTTAAATATAGCAAGCATATATCAAAATCACTAATTACCTTCCTTTGAGCTAACTGCACATTCTTTCCAGTAGATTTTCCTGATAGATGAGTAAATTCAATTCTGTAATCGCTGAAACTGCTGCCTGTAGCTTTGGTCATTTTGTCATATTCGACAGTTAGAATATTCTTTAAAATCTTCTTACAAATCGATATATCAGCGCTACTTCCTTCCTCAAGACATGAGACCGATTTCAGCACAAAACATAGTGTATTTTCTACTTCATCTCGCCAGTTTTTATCTGATTCTCTTGAATCTCCTAGAATGAATTTTTTCTTCAACGAATAGTCCTCGTATTTATATTTATACTTTACATAATCAACATATGTCGTTTTAACTGCAAATACCCTTGAGATAAAGGGTTTTAGTCTCATAAATCTACGATATGTTGCATGTATGAATTGGTCATCAGTTAAAGTAGAATTGTTAATTAATTGAAATTTTTGATGTGCTTTCAATAGTAAATCAGTTCTAGTGATTACGGCCTTCTCAGTTCGAACCAGAAGAGACATCTAGCATCTATACTAGAGTCAATACAGACAGGTTTTGACGTTAGTGATACTATAATAGTAACTTTTATAATGTAGAATCTTAGTTATCTGCTCTTCACATTATTATACTACTCCAATACCTTTATTTTGTGAAATTTTTCAATTTTCATGTATTTCTTGAACTGAAAAAATATTGCTCGATGAGTTAGTATCTAAACAGAGAGTAACTGGTGCAAATATCAGTAGATAGTATGATAAAATCCTGAATTACTATTATATTTACATATACTAACTATTATAACCTTTGCTTACTAGTAGATATGAGCGGAATACCTAGATACGATGATTTAGACTCAAACGAGTCAGACGATTCTATGATATCATCGACTGTTATATCAAGAGAACCGACTGTTACCACTGAGGACAACGCAGAGTATGAAGACTATGATAATGAAGAAAAGTCTAGTATCTCAGAGAGCTTTTATTTTTCACCGAGGAAAGATTATAACTTATATATTTTCGAGAATAATAATAATGCAAGTGACTGCTTAATAATAGGTTTAAAAGAGAAACAATCCTTATACATTTCAGGTATTTTTAATATTCAGGTGATCAAGGGAGGTATAATGTATAATAATGTACATTATAACTCATCAGAAAATATGACTACAATGTGGCACCCACTATCGAACTCCGTTCCAGCTATTCAAAGTTCTTACTATGCTGGGTGGGAAGAGCCAAAAGATTATTCACAGAAATATAGCAAAGCGATGAATCCAGAATACTACACTGAATTTGTTTCCATTTTGAAACTAACGAATTCCAAGATTGAAGGTTTAACAGAAGCTTATCGACTATTTCCAGACGTTCGCTACTTGTGGAAATGTAAGGACTATTCACTCACAAGTGATAGATTCAATTTTTGCATATTGAATGAGAAAAAAGACAGTTTTAATCCGTTAAAAGTTCCAGATACGTGGGCTCAAAGCATAGATAAGTTGCAGCTGTTTCACAGAAACTGTACCTATGACATGAGGGTTATGGTTATTGGTGGTAAGAACTCAGGTAAATCTACATTTCTACGATTACTAATGGAAAAATTATTCTCTCAGTCAAATTATAATAGTAGTGCAAGGGAAGATGAGACCGTAATGTATTTAGATCTAGATCCAGGCCAGCCTGAATATTCTCATCCAGATTGTATTTCACTCAATCAAATCAATCAGTTCTATAAATCATTGGGCCAAAAATTTGCTCAACATAGTTTTAATACTTTACAGCAGTTTTATCTAGGAACATCCTCCCCTCAAGATGACCCGCAAACGTATTTAAATTTAGTTGATAGGCTCATGACTACCTTTGAAGAACAAAGTTTTGTTGGAACATCTTTCTTGAATCTTCCAGGTTGGATCAAGGGATTCGGCATGAATATTATTAACCATGTTATTAGGAAATACAAACCAACAAATGTTATAATTTTGGATACAGGTAAATCACATGCATTTGATGAATTGGATATACCTCCAATATTTTCCAACCCTTTGCAGGATAATTACAAGGTAAATATTCTGAAAGTTCCTGCATTTAAAGGACCACAAGAGTATTATAGTGAAAGTAACCAGCCACAATTAAAATTTAATGCACCACAGTTGCGTACATTGAAGACATTATTATTATTTCATAATACAGATAAGAGTAACACAAGTTTGAAGTATGATTTTACTCCGCTTCTATTAAACAGTCCTCTGTGTATATCATTTGGGAATACTGGAATTCGAGGTATTCAATTACCAGAAGAGTTTAAAAACATGCATGCTGAAGATATCAAAGGCGCCTTAGAAGGTACAATGGTGGGTCTGCATACTATTGAGGACGACGTATTACTTGATGTCAAGGCTAATGGGTCTTACCCAATTATTCAGAACAATTTAGTTGAGAGCTTAAAGTATATTACATTGGCAATAATCCATTCAATTGATGAGACCAAAAATGTCATACGTATGTATATTCCAGCTTCAAAGATCAATTCAATAAAAGCATCCGAGAAGTCTATGAAATGGGTTATATATAGAAACAAGAGTGAGATTCCATTCTGTGAACTATATCCTCCATCAAATACACTAGAGGGAAAAATTAATATGGATAATATACCATATGTTTCAGTGAAAAGAAGGAAGAAACATGAGCATGTTTGGAAAGTTAGAAAAAATGTGCAGAGAAGAGGACATCTCACCAGATAAATTTCAACAAGCATAGGCTGCTGAGATGAATTTATTAGATATATCTATATAAGTATGTATACCGTTCGTTAACACTTACTAATTCACATTTTGCATATCCGTACTTTCTCCGTCGTCATTCCATCCCATCTTTTTGTTTAGCCTATCATACTTCAATCTATCTTTATCACTAACAGAGGGCTTAACTTTTTGTAACGCTCTATAGAAATCATTTAATGTTACAATAATTTGTTCATCAGAAACACCCACGCTTAAATCTTCAAACTCTTTATCAAGGTTATTATCAACAACAGATTGTATTTCATCACTTTTAAAAAAGCTTCTCTTCAATGCAGATATGGAACTCTCTCTTACCAGAGCAGCCAAATCAGCACCAGAGAAGTTTCTACAACGGTCGTCAGAGATAATAGTATCAAAATTAACATCCGGGCCTAATGGTGTACCATTCGATTTTGATAATGTCTTGATGATATCCAATTTTTCTTCTTTATTTGGTAATTCAATAAATAATGTTTTATCCAACCTACCTGGTCTTAACATAGCGGGATCAATCATGTCTGGTCGATTTGTTGCGCCAATCACAAAAATACCACGTCTATCATTCAGACCATCTAGTTCTGTAAGTAATGTATTAACGACCCTTGAAGAAGACTCAGATAGGGACGTATCTCTTCTTGGAACTAATGCATCTAACTCATCAAAGAAAATAACACACGGTACTGAGGCACGAGCCCTTGTGAAGACCTGTCTAATAGCTCTTTCAGATTCACCAACATATTTGTTCAACAATTCAGGACCCTTAATAGATATAAAATTGGCACGGGATTCATTGGCAACAGCTTTCGCAAGTAACGTTTTACCACAACCTGGTGGACCCCATAATAATACACCCGCAGGTGCATTAATACCCACTTTTTCATATAATTCTGGCCTTTTGATAGGTTGAACGATGGCCATATTTAGCTCAATTCGTATCTTACCAAGAGCACCAACATTAGCCCAAGTTACATCAGGAACAGTGGCGAATCCCTCTCTTTTAGCAGTAGGCTGAATGGTCGGTAGTGCCTTTAGGAAATCTTCATATTTAATAGATAATTCGTTTAATTGTTCATCATTTAATGGTTCAGGGAAACTCTTGATAAATCTTTGAATTACAGATAGAGGTAGGGGGTTTATCATATTTGCAGTGTTCTTTAAAACATCTTGTGATTCATCAATAGAATTAGAATTTTCGTGATCAATATCCATTTTATCAGAATCAGACTTTCCACTGGAATTGAGTAATTCGCCGTAATTTTCAAAAATACGCTTAATAGCACATGTACCGGCAGCAGTTGTTAATGCCTTTAAATCAGCACCAACAAACCCCGGTGTTAATTTAGCTAACTTAGCATAATCGATCTCACCATTGATTTTCAAATTCTGGGACATCTTTCTTAAAATGTGCAATCTTGAAATTTCATTTGGAACATTCAAGCATATTTCTCTATCAAATCTACCAGCTCTTCTTAATGCTGCATCCAATGAATCTGGCCTGTTAGTAGCACCAATGACAATTACAGGTTTACCACCAGTTTTAGTCATAGTTAGTTCATCCATTGACGTCAATAATTGAGCAACAATTCTTTTTTCCATTTCTCTCTGTGCACCACCATCTCTCTTTGGAGTGATAGCATCAATCTCATCGAAGAACATTAGGCAAGGAGCAAGTGATTTTGCTTCTTCAAACAATTCTCTTATCTTCTTTTCACTCTCACCAGACATACCACTAACAACAGAAGGTGCTGAGATAGAAATAAATGGCACCTTAAGTTCTCCTGCTAAGGCGTTAGCGATGGAAGTCTTACCACAACCTGGAGGGCCATGTAGTAAGACACCACGAGGTGGTTCAACACCTGTGGATAAGTAAATTTCAGGGTGTAAGATTGGAAGGCCGATAAGTTCCATTAGTTGTGCAACTACATCATCCATACCCCCCAAGGATGACAAGTTTGATACTGGGGGGTCTCTGTTTTCTCTAACTTTTTGTCTCTTAGTTTTTGTAGATCCATCTTTTGCTCTCTTCTTTGATTTAGACTCGGATTTACTTTCTTCTTCATTGTTATTAATGTCTGCTGGTTTAACATCCCATTGGCTAGTAATACTCTTATTAAATTCATTATTAGCTGGAGCGACCATCATATTTTTCTTAACCAAATCGATTGGCTCTGGCTCTTCATTTGAACCATTATATTGGGGATATGCAGAAAATTCTTCTGCTTCTTCTGTAGAAACATCTTTTAATACTCTTTCGATAGTCTTCTGTAACATAACCTTCTTGACTCTCTGCATAGAAAGATCTTTTGTTAAACAGAAACTGTAAATTTCCCCAACAGTCAGATCTTTAGCAAAAAAAATGTCATCGAATGCATCTTCTTCGATATCCTCCTCTACTTCTTCACCTGCTTCATCTCCACCAACCTCAGTAGCCCTTTGTTCTGCTTTGATCTTAGCCTTCTCTCTTTTTTTGTCTAAGGTCTTCTCTTCCAATAATCTATAGATTAAATCAGAGATCTTGTTGTCAAGTGAACTAGTCAAGGAACCCTTCTTATTTTTTGGTGCCATCTTGTAACACTTGTAGTGTAATTCAATACCAACTTATGAAACCTTTTGAATTCAATATAGTCTTTTACCTATTTATTCTATTCTGCGATGAGCTATATCTTAATATTTTTTTTTTTTCAAATTTTCGGTCATCTTAAACGGAGTATATGTTAGAATCAGTGTTTTTAGTTGTTTTATGGTATATGGATAAGAATAGATAATGCAGTTTATATATATGTGTGTGTCAAATACTTTGCTATCGCATAGTATTTTGTATTCTATTTATGTATTACGAGTAATATTGTCATCTCCTTGTTATTTGTAATCAATCATTAATAACCCTTAATACTTTCCTTGAGTAATCAATATCATCTGCCAAGGAGACTCTTGACGTACTGTGTTCAATTTCACAGGTTAGTCTGTTTGGGTCAATCCGTTGGTCGACCAAGACGATACCATCTCCTGATGCTATGGAATTTCTTGAGTCATCAACATTTCCGTTTATGTTTTCCTCTGTTCTTGCTTTCGGCATTGGCTGTATTATACCTTTCTCATCAGCATACACAAATTCTTGAGAAGCAAATGAGGATGAAAGAGTATGACCAGAATCAGTAACAAAAGAATTGTATTGGTTCTCAAAATCGGAGTGTTCTCTTTGGTTGCGTCTCCAACGGTATATTAGCCAAGCTATAAATAATAATAGAATGAAACTTACGACACCAACAACAACGAACGTCCCAATAACTTTCCCTGGAGTATGCCAATAATCTTTCTTTGAGCTTGCCGACGCATTGTGATTATTTGTCAACATTACCGCAGTCGGTGTTGCGGTAGACACTAATGTAGTGACAATTTGCCTTGTGATATATACAATACCTGACACCGAATCTGAACGAACCCTAGTTGATTCAATTGTTTTAACAGAGTATATCACCGATGTAGTTAAAGCGGCCGATCGACCTGTAACTGTAGGTGTTTCGGTTGGTAATGTAAAATCTTTAGTAAAGCTTGATGACGGTATTTCCAAAATTGAGGGGCTTGGGCTATAAGTTGTACTAATTGCATCATTTGTAGTAGCTGATGAACTGTAGGTTGTGGGAGAGCTCGATATAAATAATGAAGTAGAACTAGTAGATGTTGTGGAGATAGTAGATGTGCTCGATGTGCTCGATGTACTCGATTTACTCGACGTTGTAGATATGCTCGACGTTGTAGGTATACTTGATGTTGTAGATGTTGTCGATGTGGTTGATATTGTAGATATGGTTGACGTGGTTGATGTGGTTGACGTTGTTGACGTTGTTGATGTGGTTGATGTGGTTGATGTGGTTGATGTGGTTGATGTGGTTGATGTGGTTGATGTAGTTAATGTTGTAGATGTTGTAGATGTTGTAGGTGTTGTAGGTGGTGTCGATGTTGTCGATGTTGTCGATGTTGTCGATGTTGTACTTATTATCGGTTTCGTAGATAAAGAGGGTGTTGTTGGTTTATTAGCACTAGTAGTACGGGTAGTAGATGCCGCACTAGTCGGTGATTTAATACTGCTGGTTAATAAAGATACAGTTGAATCTAGTATACCATTTACACTACTTCTGACACTGTTTAATGACGTTGGTGATTCCAGTGTAGATGTAGGTGTATTGACGTTGTATATATCGTCATTCTGAATATCAATATATCCAAAGGTACCCTTTTGCGTACTTCCACAATTATCACGATCATCCCCAGGACAACCTTCATTACACTCACTTAATGAGACTGTGCTGCTCGGCTTGGTGTTTGAACACCAGCAATGTTGGTATTGAATTATACCATACTTGTAATCAGTGCATGTTTGATAACATTTCAGAGTACTCTGCCAAATTGAGAATGCACCTGAACCGGTACCTGTATTCTCATTAGCACAAAATGACTGTCCTGCAAGTACAACTGCTGTTTGTACCAGAAGTAATAGCCAAAAATTCATTATTTCTATATATTCATTTAAATCGCTTATTGCCTAAGTTAAGTCCCTTCCAAATGTTAACCGTCCTTATGGTAATCATAGTCAGAAATGCAAATAAAAAAACCCTTCTCCTTTCAGTATATATAAAACTTCATAATTTGACATTTGCCTAACCGTAAAAACCTGTTTACCAAACATAGCTTATTTATTCAAGTGTTTGTTTACATTTCATTTATGTTTTTGTTTTGATTTCAATGAAAATCTTCATCACGCTGCGCTATTTTTCTATGGAATAACTAAAACTGTTGCCTATGTACATTGACCGGAATAACCTGAAGTAAGTAGTTATTGTCATGTTCCAACTCTCTTGCATTTATTGAGCAAAGAAGTTTTGATGCAAACGTAACATAAGAAGGCTGCATAAAATTCTTAGTATAATTATATTCATTAAATGTACGATAATTTTATAGCAAAAAAAAAATAAATAAGAATCAGTACTAATTGGGAAAGGTGGTCTCTGCTATCGTGCGTTGCTTTCATGCATTGACTACCGTTGTAAAAGTTGACTAATGCTTTAATTCCGTATATCAAATAGGTAAGTTAACTTACACCGTATGTTAGGTATTTCCGTTTCCGGACTACTCGTTTATATCCCTTTTCTTTAGGGTAATCCGATGATCAACTGACAACAAGTTATCAAACATCATTCTCATTTTTAGAAACTTGATTGCATTATGATATATGAAGCACATCATAATACTAATAGAAACAATAACCTCCTGTAATGCATTCTAGAACAACAAGTAGCATAAATTATGTCTGAGATTTCAGCATAATATTAAGAAAGAATCTTGATAACTATTCTAATATGAAACCATTTGTGACAATCAACAAAATCTTGCAGTCCTTTTTATCATTTTGCTCTGTGTAAATATATTCAGTATTATTTATTCCACTAGTATCATTTGTATTCCAAAGCTCTAAAACTGAATCACGTGATTGGAATTTGGAAAATTTTGAAATTTATGTACTAAAAATTTAAATCGAAGAGTACTAAGCATGATTAAGGATGGTTCATAGCATCAACAGGAAGTGAACAATCCCGATTATGCTTTGTGCTATCAGTGGAAAACCGCCTAAAGAGGCTGTAATTTCGTTAAAATCAAAATGTATTTTTGAGAAATCTCTCATTGAGCAATATATTAAGGAAAATGGACAAGATCCAGTGAGTAATGAACCCTTGACATTAGATGACCTTTTAGAAATCAAACAACAGAATCAATGGAGTAATAGTGTAAACTCTGCAACACTGAATACTAATTATAGTATACCAAATCTTTTATCAACTTTACAGAATGAATGGGATGCTATCATGTTGGAAAATTTTAAATTGAGAAAAGAATTAGATGCATGCACCAAGAAACTGTCGAACGCTTTATTTGAAAGAGATGCTGCTAAGATGGTGGCAGCTAGAATATTGCAAGAGAAAGAGCAATTGCTTGTCGACTTTGAAACACTTGTTCCAAAGGAGAAAGATGTAGAAATTAGTTACACTGACATATTGAAAACCGAATCAGAAGAATATGTTTCATTAACTGCTAAGAGAAAGGAAAAATTCCTATTTCCATCAGAATTTAAGGTAGAATTACAAGAAAAATATGAGAAGAGTAACAATTTTGTTCCATCTGGACCGTCAAGTTATTCATTACTGGGATTTGATGAGAATAAATGTACTATTGTATCTGGAGACTCTAATGTGTTAGTTAAATCTGTCTCGAAGACTGTTAGTGTGACAATAGATGAAACGTTATTAAAATATATTTCAACGGCTCCAAACGGACTACTATTGTATGCTACAGATTCAACTGTCAATCAATACAATACTGAAACAAAGGAAATTAAGAGACTACCCATCGGTAGTAAAAATATTATCTACATGTACTCTCATGAATCTATCCTACCTAATAGTTTTGTGTATGTCACTGACACAGGTGAGACCATTTTAGTTACAAAAGAGAAAAATACATATAAGTTATTAACGTCCACCGAAATCCAGTTCAAGAATGCAGCTGTGCATAAGGATGGTCTTTTGCTTGCCTTGTCACATGCAACAGAAATATACGTGTATAATTACCTGAACCCGGAAGCTGCTCCTACTATCTTCTCATTAAATCATGAGGTTGTTAATATACAGTTCTCATCTAACGGTTATTGGATGGTAGTACAAACAGTTCGCAGTATCATTGCATTCGATCTAAGAAAAGATGTCAATACCAAGGCACTAGATCCGTTAGAATTTGATGATGGGGAAGTCGTTGCTTTTGATATGCATCACTCAGGTAAGCATTTGGTTGTACTGACAACAGGTGGATTGCTAAGGTTCTATTCGTATAAGAAATCTTCTAAATCATGGGAGCTTCACAGCGAACCTTTAGAGATAGATCGTGAACTTTCTATGCCGAATTCGACAATGCGTTTACTTTACAATAGTAAGGGTCAAGTGGGAGTGGTGATTAACAATATATATATACAGTTAACTAAGTAAAACCAATATATATATATATGTGTGTGCGTGTGTGTTTGTGTTTGTGTTTGTATGTATTTCCTAACTATCCTTGGGTGTTTTTTAATATATGGTAAATATCCTTTTACTCCTATATTTCTATGATTTGCTTCAACAAGCGATGTTTTTTTTAGCATTTAAAAAGGGAAATCAGAACAATGTTAACAGAGATTTAACCACAAATAGATTTTTAAATAATACTTGAGGTATATCAATAGAGAGTAATTTACTTAAAGTTATAGGCACTAATCAGCTAATTGAACAGTTAAGAGGCATTGGAGATTTATCTTGAAGATGTTAGAATCGTTAGCTGCTACTTTATTAAATAGAGTGCTTGGATCTTATGTTGAGAATTTCGATCCAGCTCAATTAAATGTGGGTATATGGAGTGGTGATGTACAACTAAAGAATTTGAAGTTACGTAAGGATTGTTTAGATCAATTACATTTACCCATTGATGTGAAGTTTGGTATCTTGGGTGAATTGGTATTAAATGTACCATGGTCAAGCCTAAAAAATAAGCCAGTAAAAATTGTTATTCAGAACTGTTTCTTGCTCTGTTCACCAACATCATTATCAAAAAATGCAAGAAACGAACAAGATAAGCTTGAAAGAGAATTACGGTTGAAACTGAGAAAACTAATGGAGTGGGAGATGGCAAATAAAGCAAGGAATGCGATTGAAAATCCAGAATCTGTTGAAAAAAATGAAACTTTTATGCAGTCATTAATTACTAAAATTATTGATAATTTACAGGTAGAAATTAAAGGTATTCATATTAGATATGAGGATGTAAATTGTAACTTTTCAAAGGTCCCTGCCTCAATCGGTTTAACCTTAAATGAGCTTTCAGCGGTTTCTACAGATTCTCAATGGAAGCCAAGTTTTATTGAAATTACTCAAACCATAACACATAAATTGTTAACTCTTAATTCCTTAGGTCTTTATTGGAATACAGAGATAGAATCATTTGAAAGTTTAGATGAGGATGGTGATTTAGATGAGGAGCAACTAATAGAAACCTTTAAAAAATATATAGCATCACAGTCTTCATCTTTGCCAAATAACCAATACTTACTCAATCCTGTGAGTGGCTTAGGTAAATTAAGTATCAATAAATTAGGTACAACAGAACAACAAGCCAATATTGAACTAGAGGTTTTATGTGACGAGTTTGGTATTGAATTAGATGATTCCGAGTATGCTGACATCCTTCACACTATATCATCTATAAAATATCAGGGTCAAACGGAAAAATTTAAGCTTAATAAGCCAATGTTTGCAGTTTCCGATAACCCAAGTGAGTGGTTTGAATATATCGCTCGATGTGTCCTGAACGAAGTTCGAGAAAAGAATAGAATGTGGACTTGGGATAATATTAAGGATATTGGGCATAAGAGAAGAGAATATATTGAATTATGGATTAAAAAGTTAAAACTGTCAGATATTAATGAAGATTTGCCAAGTAAGAAGGATAATGAAAGATTAAGAGAGTTGCACATACAGCTCGATTTTGATTCTATCACACTTTTCCGTTCTATTGCAAAGAGAAAGTATGCTCAAATGAGGTTACAGTCACAGGACCTAACACCACCACCCACAGCCTCGAAGGAAAGAAGTAATGGTAATTCATGGTTATCATCTTGGTGGGGTCCAAGAGAGAAAGGTAGTAATCCAGATGAAGATCTGGTAATGAGTGAAGAACAAAGAAAAGAACTTTACGATGCTATTGAATTTCATGAGGTTGAGAATACTGAATTACTAAATGTAAACACCCCAATGCATCTACCAAAGATTAAAATTAGAGGTATTTTACAAAAAGGTTATTTTGCATTGAAGAAACGTAGAGAAAATATCTCTATAGGTGAAATTATATTTGAAGGGTGTGAAGTCAATTTTATGAAAAGACCAGAATCTTTTCTGGCTACATTTACCTTACAGGATTTCAAATTGGAAAATGGGTTCCCTGATATCCTATATAAACACATTATTACTCCAAAAGAAATGTTAGTAAGTAAGGTCAATGGTAGTGATGCAGATAACCATGAGTTTACCCCCAGATCAGAAGCATTATTCTATATGGCATATGAGTCCAATCCCTTAGACGGTTCTGCTGATCGATCTGCAGACATTAAATTACTTGGTACTACTGTTTTTTTCCATACTCAATTTGTAAGAGAAATTATAAGATTCTTTAAAACAGAGAGGCAACATTTTGATACTATTAACTCAATTCTGAGCGCAGCTGAAGCTACAGTAGAGGGATGGACCGCACAAACTAGAATGGGGATTGAATCCCTGTTGGAAGAACATAAGACATTCAATTTAAAATTGGATTTGCAGACACCTTTAATTATCATTCCAGTTGATCCAACTATATGGGACTCTCCATGTGCTATCATTGATGCTGGTCATATATCAGTTAATAGTGAAGTTATCCCTAGAGAGAAAATTGATGAAATCAGAGAGATGTCTGTTGAAGAATATGATCAAATTAATGGTTCTGAAATCAATAGATTAATGTTTGATAGATTCAATATTGAAGCACAGGATACCCAAATATTGCTAGCGCCAACGGTCCAGTCTGCTTTAGAGAGTATAAATACTACTGTTTCTAGCAGATTCTCAATCTTGGAAAAAATGAGGTTAGAAATAGTTACTGACGTTTCAATCATCCCAAAGGCATTTAAACTACCGAAAGTTAGAATTTATGCACATCTACCAAAACTTGCATTATCCCTTAATGATTACCAATATAAGATAATGATGCTAATTATAAGAAATTGTATAGATTCATTTATTAATCACGAGGAGGACGGGGATTATGAAACGCCTCAGACTTATATGGAGGACCCCGTAAAGATACAGAATTATCTCAAACAGACTGTTGAAAACCTAGAAAAGGTGACAGAGTTAGAAATGCTGCAGCACATTTTTGAGCTACAATTTGATGTTGACAACGTTCAGTTATCAGTATTAAAATGTACTGATAAGAATACAATGGAAGCAAACAAACTAATTGATATTCTTGGTAACACATTCAAATTCAATATAATCAAGCAGATGACTGAAATGGACGTTCAATTAATTATTCACTCTCTTAGAGTTGAGGATTATATTGAAAACAGTGAAGTTGATGAATTTAAACGCTTAATTACTAGTAACATGAATGATACAGATGATTTATTTAGTTTAGAATACAAACGGATGCAGAGAATAGTAAACCACAAGGGAACTTTCATAGAAGTAATAGATCAGAATGTTGATCTTCATATGACAAAATTAAAATTAGTTCTAACTCCAAAATCAATATTGACATTAATGAATTATGCCATATTAACATTCACTAATCCCGAGGTCGAAGAGTTACCTCAGGATGTTTTGAAACATAATAATGAAGATACTGCAGATTCTCCTCAAAAGATGAAGGTTAAGATCGATATGGAGGGTTTGATTGTTGTTTTAAACGATGACTCTGTCAAGTTAGCTACATTTGAACTTTCTGCTGGTCAGTTCCTATGGTTATTACTACCTGAAAGAATGAAGATTAACTTAAGATTGGATGGTTTGGATCTTACTGATGAAATTGCTTACTCGACAGAGCGTGACTCTGTATTCAGAAAATTAATTTCTATGGATGGTAAACAATTGGTAGAATTCAGTTACGAAACATTTGATTTAGAAACTAATACGAACGATTACGATTCGTTCCTAAAATGTACTACTGGTTCCATGTTTGTAAATTATAATTCTGAAGCTACTAGTCGAATTCTGAAATATTTCTTAAAATTACAGAAGATGAAGACATATTTTGACCGTGCAAGAGAAGCTGCATACAACCAAGCCCCATCTATAGAGGCGGTAAGGAAGATGAAACTTGATATGCTTATAAAAGCTCCAATCTTTCAATTCTCTAAATCCAATGATAATAATAGTCACACATCAGATATCATCAGATATTATTTGGGTGAAATATTTGTAGAGAACAATTTTTCTGGCGTTCAAGAAGAAAAGATTAATCATATTAAAGTAGGTTTCCGAGATGGTGAAGTATCCTCCTCACTGAATTTGAAGAATGGTTTAAAGCAGGAGCTGTTTATGGCTAGTAACATGTGTTTGGTATTCAAGATAGACCATAATCTAAATTCTAGTGAGAATATTCCTGAGTTTAATATTAATGGTACCTTAGAGCCCCTTTCTTTGAATGTCACCGAGTTACAGTTAAAGTATTTGTCAGAAATCTTGAACAGTTTTAAAGATATTTTTGATATTTCTGATGATATACCAATAACTCTTTCCCCTGATAACCTAGGCGTTGATACACCAATCGCCACTTATCAAACGCAGGTCAGTAAGGAGAATGAAATAGCCAGTATTGATTCAGCTGATAGGAGAGGTAAAAGTTGCGATATTAATTTCAATGCCCCAAACATTTCTTTGACTCTATATGATAACACTACATTGTGTACTCAGATAAGAGACTATAGTATTACAACAGTTTCTTTGCAAGAAATAAATATTGCCTATTCTGCAAACAGAGATGGGACTTCTTCTGGTCTAGCTCATATCACTGCGTTTAATGTAGAAGACACTCGTAATACAAAAGATAATAAGCACACGGAGCTTATTCCAAAAATCAAGGATGAAAAATACCAGTTTGTGGCAAATCTTTCTCGTAGGTGGGTTAGTTCTGGTTTATTAACGAATATATCGTTGACTATAAATAGTCCACGATTCATTCTGGCCATCGACCATATGGTTGCAGTGAAGAAATTCTTTGATATTCTCACCCACAATAATAGCACATTGTCAGGGTCAGATGACAAGAAGATTGCACCTGTGAATTCTGAAGTAATTGATGTAATGGATGGAGACGAAAAAAATGAAGGAAGTAATAGCAAACTTCTTCAGTACTCATTGAATATTGTAGATTCTGCAATTATTATTTTAGCAGATCCTTCAGAAGAAGACTCGGAGGCTGTTGTATTTAGTGTTGGGCAAATATTGTTTACCGAACAGAATTTGACCTCTCTTTCTACCAACAACATTGGGGTATTTCTTACAAAAATGAATTCTAGTGAGGATAATAAAATTCGTCTGCTGGATGATTTCTCTGCTTCAGTTAATATTGATCGGAGGAATTCTACAGTAAACAAACTACTAACAGAAGTTCATGCATCCATTGAACCAATATTGATGCGTATTTCTTTAAGAGATATTAGACTGGCCATGCTGATCTTTAATAAAGCGGTTTCTCTATTGAATATTGGAGATAGTAACAAAAATAAAAAGAAGGAGACTACCCCACCTAACGTATTTTCAAAAGAGTTTGAAAAGAAATTAGCAAAGTATGCCCCAAGTCTAGTTAGTACAACTAGTATAAATGGTAACGAATTAGCTGTTAACAATGACACCTTAATAAAAATGTCAGATATTGTTCTGAAGGGTGAAACTCTAAATGCTGATTTTGGAGGCTTTAGAGTTATCCTTCTTGGTGATGTTCATGAAATGCCAATCCTAGATATGAAGATTGGTCCATTTACTGTTAAAGCTAAAGATTGGTCACACAATCTTGATGGTGTATCTAATATTGAGACGTCTGTGAATGTTTTTAACTATTCAAGATCTAGTTGGGAGCCACTCTTTGAACCAACAGATATATCCTTCCATATTAGTAAAGGGCCATCAGCAGACTCTACTTTTTTATTTGACGTTATAACAACTAAACTAACTGAGCTAACACTATCATCTAGGTCGATTGCATTATTATCAAATATTCCTAATTCACTTAGTGATGAAATTAAGCTGGTTCCAAGAGGATCAAAGAAACCATACTTACTAATAAATGATACAGGTTTGGATCTTGATGTTTGGATAAAGCCAGATACAGATTGTGATGTATCTAAGAAGAACCTGTTGACTCTAAAAGCAGGAGAAAGTGAACCTTGGGAATTTGAGGATTGGAAAACAGTTAGAGAAAGACTTGATACTGATAGTACATCCAGTTTGTTGAGTGTTGCAACAACAGACGAAACGTATGCTACTGTTTTAACTATAGATGCAACCTATGAAGGTGAATTGCTTCATGTTCTCAGGCCACCTATTGATCATGTTCACAGGCGTATTGTTTGTGACTTAAAGTGTAATGATGAAAATGTCAAGGTTATTACCTTTAGATCTACACTACTATTAGAAAATACAACTTGCAATAGCATTGAGGTAAAGGTTGTTTCGCAAACCAACGAATCAGTAGAAGAAACTATACTATATATTAAAGAAGGAAAATCTCAATCTGTTCCTGTGGAACACGCATATGATTCAAGGTTATATTTTAGACCAGTTTCTGATGTCCCGCATGATTGGTCAGATACTCCTGTGACATGGAGAGAACTATTGACAGAACCGCTCTCATTACATTGTACGTCTGAACAAAATCCGAATGATATCTTTTATATGGAAATTAATGGTAAATATAACCATAATGAACCTCTAGCTAAAATATTTCCGCACATGAAAATAACTATCTCACCCTCATTAATTGTTGAAAACCTCTTACCTTGTGGTATCGACTTTTGTATATTTGGAAAGCGGGAAGAGATGAAGAAATATAAACATCTTGAAAAAGCGGGAATGATGTCAGTTCATGACGTATCTTTAGATGAATTTTTACTACTTTCAGTGCAACCCAATGTTGAGAGAAATCCTACATCAAAGCCTTCCATAATAAATACACCCCAAAAAACAGCATTAGAGCCTGAGCAACTCATAAATATTACTACTGAGACGGGCCAAAAACTACAATTAAAGATACACTACAAGAGTATTGAAGGTAGTAGAGCGAAGGTTCTCAGAATATACTCACCTTACATCATTATGAACAGTACAGGCCGAGATTTGTATATTGAAGGTTCTGATGGAAATATATCAGTTTCTAAAGTTATAGTAGACGATAACAACTTCCATAGCTTACCGCTCATGTTTTCATTTGAAAAAGAGAATGAGAGAGCGAAAGTTAAATTCAAAGAAACAGAATGGAGTATGCCTGTATCTTTTGATGCTATTGGTCAATCTTTTGATGTTACAGTGAATAATATTAACAGATCTCAAGAATCAAATTTAGGAATTAACATTTCAGAAGGATTGGGTAAGTATGGGTTCTGTAAATTTGTTAAGATTTCGCCAAGATATATTGTCTGTAATTACCTTGAGACACCAATTGAGATTACCGAACTCGGATCGACAGATTCAACTGTTATTGTACCTGAAAAATCAATTCCCATGTATAAGTTGAGAAATATCACCAGTAAGCAAATGATGATAAAAATGCTTGGATCTACTGCCGAATGGTCATCACCATTTTGTATCAAGGATATTGGTATAACCTTTGTTAAAATTTTAACCGAAACAGGGACACATAGGCTAATTAAATTAGAAATCCTGCTAGAGAATGCAACCATCTTTGTGAGAATCAAAGATGGTGGTAATAATTGGCCATATTCAATTAGAAATTTCAGCGATCATGAATTTATATTTTATCAAAGAGATATAAAGATCGTTGATGATAGCTATGAGCAGAATGAGATTGAGGATGGAAGTGAAGTTGAATTTAAGCCATTATACTACAGGGTGCCACCAAAAAGCGTTATGCCATACGCATGGGATTATCCAACTGCCAGACAAAAGAAGATTATTATAACTTCTAGGGGAAGGAAGAGAGAAATCACACTTGCAGAAATTGGTAACATGAAGCCAATGCGTATACCATCCAGGTTAGCAAATGAGAGAACTTTTATTGTAGATCTGAATGTTGTTGCAGATGGACCAACTCAAGCCTTATTAATAACTAATTATGACCCAAGGTTAAGTTTATACAAGATGAGAGATACAAGATATTTAGCATCAAATTATGCTTCAAAGACAACATTAAATAGTTCAAATGATTTGTTCGAGGTAAATGAGGAAGATAAAAATGTATTAACAAGGGTTATTATTGCTATCAAAGGTGTAGGTATCTCATTAGTCAACAATGATATGCAGGAATTAGCCTATGTCAGTGCTAGAGGCTTAGAATTTCACTACAATGATTCAGACTTATATAAGACGTTCAGTTGGAAAGTTAAGTGGTTGCAAGTCGATAATCAGCTCTACGGGGGTGTCTATCAAAATGTTATTTATCCGGCTGCAATTCCACATACTACAAAGGAACTTGAAAATCATCCTGTAATTTCAGGCTCTGTATCACGTTTGAAAGATGATTCATATGGTGTTCCATATTATAAACATGCTACTTTTCTCCTTCAAGAGTTTGCTTTTCAATTAGATGAAGATTTCGTCTATGCTCTCATTAATTTCATGAGTATTCCAGATGCATCGTGGCAGGCGAATAATAAGGAAATGGAACTAGATGATATAGTAGAATTACCGAAGGTTGATGAAATGAATTTAGCAAATGATATTTATTTTGAAATGTTCCACATTCAGCCCACACTACTCCATCTATCGTTTGTGAGAACTGAGAGAATAAGTGAAAATGGTAATGATATGGATAGGTTATTCGATAACTACAATGCACTAAGCTCTGTATTTTTCATGCATGTATTAACGATGACTATTGGGAATGTTAATGACGCGCCTATTAAGCTGAACTCGTTATTATTAAACAATGTCAGAGTTCCACTAATGGTTCTATTGAAGAACATCAAAACACACTACAGTCAACAATTTTTCTACCAAATTCATATTATCTTAGGTTCTGCAGATTTCCTTGGTAATCCTGTGGGTCTATTCAATAATATCAGTTCTGGTGTGTGGGATTTATTCTATGAGCCTTACCAAGGTTACATGTTAAATGACCGCCCATCAGAAATAGGTATCCATATTGCTAAGGGTGGTTTGAGTTTTGCCAAGAAAACTGTATTTGGGTTATCTGATAGTATGGCCAAATTTACGGGATCTGTTGCTAAGGGTTTATCAGTAACGCAAGATACAAAGTTCCAGGAGAATAGAAGATTGCAACAAAGAATAAATAACAACAACAGAAACGTATTTACAAACTCAGCTCAATCATTTGCTAACGCTGTTGGAAGTGGTATATCTGGTTTGGCTCTAGATCCCTTACGTGGTAGTCAGACTGAGGGTACCTCTGGCTTTTTTAAAGGCCTGGGTAAAGGTCTTATTGGTCTTCCAACAAAGACTGCCATAGGTTTATTAGATTTAACAAATAATTTAAGTCAAGGTGTTAAGACAACAACAACAGCGTTAGATCAAACGACAGCCACCAGAGCGCGTTTACCACGTTATATTGGTCAGGATAAGATTATCAAGAGTTATAATTTAAGAGATTCGCAGGGCCAATTCTGGTTGAAATCAGCTAACGGAGGGTTATTCATGGACGACAACTATTTGACTCATGTCCTACTTCCAGGAAGAGAACTTGTAGTAGTAATTTCCATGGAACGTATGGCAGAGATCAGAATAGCTAACCAAGAGGTCATGTGGGCTACGCCATATAAAGCTATTCAAGGTATCACATCGGAAAAAGAAGGTATTCGTATCAAGTTAAAAAGTCAAAGTGAATATTTTATTCCAATTAGTGATGTGGAGGAAAGAAAATCTACTTACAAAGCGATTGCATTAGCAGTCACAGAATTTAATAAGTACTGTGAAGCTGTCTTGTGATGCTGATTCAATTATTATCATACTACTTTTGCATTACTTTGCTTCATCGCATCGGACACTTCTCCACCCAATCAATTTCGACTTTTTTTCGCTAAGGGGAACGGAGTTTCCAAAATTGAAATATAAACTATATAAAGAGTAAATAAAATGAGTACTTAATAATGATTAGATGATACTTATATACAAACATATATAAACAATCAAGGAAGGATTGTTTAAGAATAAAATAATACACTGTTAGACTATGCTTATGAGTAAGTTTGCTGTTGTCCATAGGTCGTTTGCTAGAAGTTTAGCTACTACAGCTGGCGCAAGTGCGGGCCCCAGATTAAAAACATTTAAGATATATAGATGGAATCCAGATACTCCAACCGTAAAACCACACCTAGAATCATATCAGGTAGATTTGAATGAGTGTGGGCCAATGGTTTTAGATGCGCTTTTAAAGATTAAGGATGAGCAAGATCCAACTTTGACGTTTAGGAGATCGTGTAGAGAGGGGATTTGTGGCTCATGTGCTATGAATATTGGTGGTAGAAACACATTAGCATGTCTTTGTAAGATCGACCAGAATGCGTCTAAACAAGTAAAAATCTATCCTTTACCTCATATGTATATAGTGAGAGATTTGGTACCTGATTTGACTGGATTTTATCAGCAATATAAGTCAATTAAGCCATATTTACAAAGAACTAGTTACCCCGAAGACGGTAAGGAGGTTCTACAAAGTATTGAAGATCGTAAGAAACTTGATGGTCTTTATGAATGTATCTTATGTGCCTGTTGTTCCACTTCTTGTCCATCGTATTGGTGGAACCAAGAAGAATATTTAGGTCCAGCTGTGTTGATGCAAGCTTATCGTTGGTTAATAGATTCCAGAGATCAAGCTACTAAAGCCAGAAAAGAGATATTACAGAATTCTATGTCGCTTTACAGATGTCATACCATTATGAATTGTACGAAGACTTGTCCGAAGGGTTTGAATCCAGGTCTAGCTATTGCTGAGATTAAAAAATCAATGGCTTTATCTCCACCATAAGTGATTGTATTTCCATCGATTCCTGTTCAGTGTTAGTTATTTATTTATTATTCCTTATTTATTCCGTTAATATTATTTATTTAATTTTTCCCTTATATATATTTAACTGTCTTTATTTATGTATTGTACAATAAAACTAGATTTCACATTTTCGCAACAAAACGTAGAACAGAGATATGATTTATGACGAGTATAAACAACAACTAAAATCACTAATTATCTCAGAACAATGGCAAGCACTACCTAACAAAATACAATCTATTTATTCCAATGATCTCAGTTCGGTACAGTGTATCTGCAGTCCATCGCTATCGACAGCAAAACTTTTTGACTTACCGTTATCATCACAAGTTGAGTTCAGAATAATTTATTCACAAGTGTACAATGAACCAACACTTTTGTATAGAATTTGGAAGATCCATACAGATCCAGATCTCGAAATTACTAATAAAATATTACTTTTCCCAAGTAACCTTGAAGACAAATTCCAAAATCTTTTCAATTTTACAAGCTCAATCGAATCTATACCGTCCTGTAATAATGAAATATGGTACATGTTACATCCATGCGATACAGCTCAGATTGTCGGTGAGGATAGCAGCGCTAAGGAAACATATTTATTAAGATGGTTTAGTGTTTACATACTAAGTTGGTTACATAGTTGAATTAATGTGGAGCTTATATTACCTAATATTTGTTTCTATTAAATTCCCTTCTTTAAAAAAAGTTGAGAAATCATTCAAATATCCCTTATAACGTTAGTTAACAAACTTGAAGGATATTACCTTATTGGTAACGAGTGGCAATATCTCCGTTATGTCGGCTTTTGTTTAATTATTTGTCATTATTATGTCTACCCTCTACAGCTGCTGGTGTCTGATCTCATCGAATACACTTAGTTTAATTGTAGTTCTGTTGTACAATGCTAACGTATATCAGGCTAAGCTAGAATAGTCTTATAAGACCTTTGTAAACAGATGATACTCAACTTATTGGTGTTTCATCACCACTATAAACACAAATATCATAAATCAAGTCAGCAGAGATTGCAGTTGAGCAGGTGTCTACTATAACATCTCTAAAAAAATGCAATTTCTTAATATGAAGTACTCTGCCAAGTTTGACCAAATTCAAAATTAATCCTGGATCCGAATTTCTCACTATTTTTGTTTCTGCACTTCTTTGATAAAACAAGAATACAATATTAATCAATAAACATCCATGATCAACTCATATATGGTCAAACAACCCTAATGTTCCTGCTATTTGCACGGCTGCACTTAAAAGTCCTTGACTAATAATCCAACTGTTCATAGATAAGCCTTTGGAGCTACAAAATAGTTTTGTCCTGCTGATTCACTATTCGATCATTCAGAGTAATCCTCAGAAATAACCCTATATACTAAAGCAAAAATTAGTGCTGTAAAAAAGCTCCAATAAATTGGCATGCTACGTAACTTAGTGCTGTCTTTGCTGGAGACCCTCAAAGATAAAAAGATCCATCATGCACTAGATAGGCCTGATGGTCATGTAGTATTGTAATACGACAGGAACAAAAAGGTCACATTGGAATGATTATCTCAAACCCACAAGCAGTTGCAGAATAATTTGATAAACTTGGGAGTACGTCTGCCTTAACTTATCCAATTATTTTGTGAATATATTCTCATGAATCTTAGTACCAATCAAAAAAAAAACATATTACTGCTGAAGCAAATGTAGTGGTTATCCAGAGTACAACCAAACGGAACATACATTCTTTAGGCACTAGGGCTTAACAGTTGGCTGTTTATTACTTAAATGATACGTAGGACACAAAATTATAGGCTTTGGATGATTTTCTGGTATATAATCTTGAAGACCACAGTAGGTAAAACCTTTCTTCCCGATTAATTCCATTGCGCTTATTCTCTATATCTCCCTCTTAACGATCCCATATATCGACTGTGGTATTTTGTCAGCGATGATGTTGTTTATTGAGTACGTTAGGTTCAAGGTTACGGTTGAATAAAAAAAACCATAGTTAGAGACTGTGCTTCTCTCTATATGGATTGCTACTGAATTTAGAAGTCTTTATGTTAAAGTTCTTAAACCTTAGTACGCTGGCAGTCGTTTTTTGCTTTTTCATCTTTCTTCAGTTTACATTTACTGTGATAATGGATTTTTACAATATAGCAAGTTTTAAGAAGATTATAAGAGTATTCATCATTAGAGATAGTTTCTCCTATAGGAGCGTCATTGAAAAATAATGTGTTATCGTTGATCTACATGACAATGAGCAAGTTCATCTACTTGACTGAACTTTCTTACATTAACATTTGTCGATGGAAAATAACTGAATCCTATCACTTGATACCACCTGAAACAAACTCAGAAGCTAAAGGCTTTGTATTTTGAGCGAATTTGGTTATACGTGTAGTTGAGTCTTCTATGAGGACAGTTCGTTTGATAAAAGTTACAATGTCCGTATAGTAGAAAATAACAGGGAAGATACTGAAGGAATGAAAAGTGATATATTTATCTATAATGAAATACATATATAGTTAAGAGTTCTCGTTATATAAACGGATTCCTTTGGAACTATTCTCTTATGAATTTTATGTTACAAAATCCCTTTATGTTGCGGAGTTCTCCTGTAGCCAAAAAAGATCTCAGTTCTGAACGAGATTTCAGGAACGCCGACAGCATCTCATTGCTTATGTTGCCTAAAAAAAAAGCCTTAAGTAAATCATATAAATTTTGGAAGGTAAATTAAACAGCTTTATCGTGGAAAAGAATCCTATATATAATACCAAAATATAATCTTACCTCCTCTGTCGAATAAAAATAAGGTAAAAATTTTGTGTGGTACTTATTTCTCTCTCCATATATGCCTTTGGTTTAATCATTCTCGTGTTATTAATTGATAATAGCTTGAATCGTTATCCCCATTAAGCCCAATCAATAAGCTAAAGTACTAAGATGCAGTAGGTGCCACATCATATGCCAATCTCATACCTTGCAGCATATTTTGATTTCGCGTCACTTACAGTTGTATTTTCTTACACGTTAAAGAAATAGAGATTTATCCTTATAATATTATTCCATTATATCTACTCACAGATCAGTTACTGTGTTCTATTTTTACACTTTCTTAACATAATTTGTTTGACTTCCTCCAAATTCAATTCAATAGTGCTTATTAACATTAAGTGACAGAATTAATTGATCACTTACATGTGACTGTATCGTAAGAAAAAAACCCATGCATATCATTACACAATCCATACACCTCAATAACATTAAATATTTTTTATTTTTCAGAAATTTCAACTTTGTTAAATTAGTTTTGCGACTGCAACGCTAATATTACCCGTTTAGGTAATTTTCATGAAAAATTTAATTGAATTCATGAATAGTTTCGATGATTATCCTATTCAGATTAAATATTATAGATTAAAGAAGAGTAGATTAGAAAGCTGATATTTGTAAAACTTTTTAAATAACCGAACACAGTTAAGTAAAAATGGCTCCAGGTAAGAAAGTTGCTCCAGCTCCATTCGGTGCTAAATCTAACAAGTCCTCTAAGGCTAAGAACCCATTAACCAACTCTACTCCAAAGAACTTTGGTATTGGTCAAGCTATTCAACCAAAGAGAAACTTATCCAGATACGTCAAGTGGCCAGAATATGTCAGATTACAAAGACAAAAGAAGATCTTAAACATGAGATTAAAGGTTCCACCAACTATCGCTCAATTCCAATACACTTTAGACAGAAACACTGCTGCTGAAACTTTCAAGTTATTCAACAAGTACAGACCAGAAACTGCTGCCGAAAAGAAGGAAAGATTAACCAAGGAAGCTGCTGCCATTGCTGAAGGTAAGTCCAAGCAAGAAGCTTCTCCAAAGCCATACGTTGTTAAGTACGGTTTAAACCACGTTGTTTCCTTAATTGAAAACAAGAAGACTAAGTTAGTTTTAATTGCCAACGATGTTGACCCAATTGAATTAGTTATTTTCTTACCAGCTTTATGTAAGAAGATGGGTGTTCCATATGCTATTGTCAAGGGTAAGGCCAGATTAGGTACTTTAGTCAACCAAAAGACCTCTGCTGTTGCCGCTTTAGTCGATGTTAAGGCTGAAGATGAAGCTGCTTTAGCTAAGTTAGTTTCTACCATCAACGCTAACTTCACTGACAAGTACGATGAAGTCAAGAAGCACTGGGGTGGTGGTATCATGGGTGCTAAGGCTCAAGCCAAGCAAGCCAAGAAGGCTAAGGCTGCTGAATCCTCTTAAATAGATTGATTTTTTATAATAACCATATTATTTCCTATCATAAATAAAATTTATTTAATAACAATTCAACATACACTATAATCTTTTTAAAAGCAGTACTGTGACCCCACGCCATAGAAGCTGCTTGGCTTACATAAATAAATACTACATTTATGACACATCGCAGTATTTGTGTCACATTTCGAATAATAAAACAGTTTCTGAATGAGTCAAATACTGTATGTGTAATGATTAGATAACTATCAGGATATTATTACCAAGTGACAGATGCTTCAAAGTTATATTCTACAGGGATATCTGAGGACTTTAGTAGTTTTATTTTACCCTTTCTTAGATTTACTTCACCTATCTTTTTTGAAAAATTTTCACGCACAAAAAAATGTGTAGTGTAGAAAAAATATATAATGCATCAATGAGGTGTAAAGACAAAAACAATTGTGGTTGTAATTCAATTCTCAAATAGTCATCAAACGTAGTATTTAAGACAAATATATCACAAATTTTGCTTATTGGATAACTATCTATATAGCACATTGTTCTCTCTTTTTTATTTATCATTTTGTTTAAATAAAAATAAGGAAGAATTAAGTCCATCGCAAAATATTATTAAGTGATTAGATCTAAACAGAAGGAATTTTAGAGCTTTAATAAAATAAAAACATCTGTATCTAGTACATTATCTACTGCTTAAACCTGCACGAGACATTTTAGTTTACAATGTTGAAATTGCAGCATAGTATTAAAAACGGTACAACTAACCAATGCCCGTTCTGGCATTATGATGATGTTACAGAATGCGGTAGAGTTAAGTATAACAATTTCCTATTTCCATTAACTATAACAGGTATCGGTGTGATTTTTGTTTCGTATAACACTCTAAAGCATTACTATAGATATAATATTCTTAAAAAGAGAAAATTTATTGGTATCGATGAAATATTATATTCTAATAATGAAGAAGAAACTGCACCACTGATATCTGATGAAAGCAGATCTGAATCCTACAGTGGGATTAATGAATCTGCTGCTGTTAATGGCGAAAGACTAAAGGAAAGTCATTTCTCAATAGAGAAGATCAAACTTGTTAAGCTTAATGGTGAGCCTCATGGTAAACCAACGTTAATAAATCGAGGATTCATCGAGAAATCAAGAATTATCTTAGAATTATTTCTGGTGATTATTCAAGTCTTCTGCCATATTTTCATTTATTTAAATTATAGTAATAGGGATATCAGAGAATTCTCTACTAGAAATTGCATAGTTTCAATTACCCAATGGTTATTTTTATTGGCAGTTGTTACATTACGTCTATTGAACGTTAATCAATCCGTTGATTGGATTGTTAAATACCCAGGTAATTTATGGTCTGTGTCATTTCTTTCATACTTATTCATTTTTGTATCCAATATATTGCCATTTCGTTCCATCTATATTGGTCACATAACAGACTCTTTGACTAAGCATTATTATGTCTCTGAATTTTGGTTATCTTTGGTGCTTTTCTGCCTTTTATTCTTTTCACCAGTCGGTAATAGACTATCAGTACTTTACAAGACAGATGAATGGACTACACCATCTCCAGAACCAACGACATCAATTGCAAGTTTTATATGCTGGTCTTGGATAGACTCATTTGTATGGAATGCACATAAGCAGACAGTTGGTAAGAAAGATGTGTGGGGTCTAATTATGGAAGATTATTCCATCTTCGTCGTAAAGAAGTTCAAACGTTTCACAAACTCCTTGTCTAAGAAGAGGAGTTTTTCAACAAATTTATTAATTTTCTTTTCTCCTTACATCATGTTACAATCATTTTGGGCTATTATTGCAAGTTTTTTTGCTTTTATTCCAACACTGCTATTAAAGAGAATTCTGGAATATGTAGAAGACCAAACTTCTGCTCCTAAAAACTTAGCATGGTTCTATGTCACTGGTATGTTTGTTTGTAAATTGTTGGTTGCTATTGCTAATGGTCAAGCTCTTTTCTTTGGTAGAAGAGTTTGTATTAGAATGAAAAGTGTTATTATATCTGAAGTTTATAGTAAAGCTTTGAGAAGAAGAGTTGTGGCTTCGAATAAAAAAGAAAAGGAAGAAAAGAGCTCTGAAGAAGATCCTCAAGAAATAAATGATGAAACCAACATAAATGGTGATGAAGAATCCTCCGCCTCTGCTCAACTCGGTGCAATTATCAATTTAATGGCAGTTGATGCCTTTAAGATATCCGATCTATGTTCTTACTTACATTCGTTTGTGGAAGCTTTTGTAATGACCATTATTGCATTGACACTTTTATACAAATTATTAGGAGTATCTGCTCTTGTTGGTGCGTTTGTTATTATTGTTTTTGTCCCAATCAATTTCAAGTTTGCTAACATTTTAGGGGATCTTCAAAAGAAAACTTTAGGTGTTACTGATAAACGTATACAGAAATTGAATGAAGCCTTTCAGGCTGTTCGTATCATTAAGTTTTTTTCTTGGGAAGATAATTTCGAAAATGATATCAATATTACTAGAGAAAAGGAATTGAATTATTTACTTAAGAGAACCCTTGCTTGGATGGCAAGTTGTATGCTATGGTATATGGTTCCAATCATGGTAACGACCGTGTCCTTTGGTTGTTTTATTTACATTCAGGGACAGGAATTAACTACTCCGATTGCTTTTACTGCTCTGTCCTTATTTACATTATTAAGAGATCCACTTGATAGATTATCAGATATGTTAAGTTTTGTTATTCAATCTAAGGTTTCTTTAGATAGAGTGGATGAATACTTGAGTGAAGCTGATACTGATAAGTATAACCAATTAACTGTTGACAAAAAGAAGAATAAAATGGCCTTTGAAAATGTTTCAGTAGCCTGGACGAAGGACAGTCAATCTTTTAAGTTAAGAAACTTGAACATTGACTTTAAGGTTGGAAAATTGAATGTCGTTATTGGCCCAACCGGTTCAGGTAAAACTTCGTTATTAATGGCCTTATTGGGTGAAATGCATTTATTAGAAGGTAAGATTATTGTTCCATCTCTAGAAGCTAGACAGGATTTGGTTCTCGAATCAGAAGGTACAACTAATTCTATTGCCTATTGTTCTCAATCAGCTTGGCTATTAAATGACACTGTCAAGAACAACATTTTGTTCAGTAACCCTTACATCGAGAGTAGATACAATGCTGTTGTTGAAGCTTGTGGTTTGAAACGTGATTTCGAAATTCTGAAGGCTGGTGATGCTACAGAAATTGGTGAAAAGGGTATTACTTTATCTGGTGGTCAGAAGCAGAGAATTTCATTAGCAAGAGCGCTATACTCTTATTCTAGACACTTATTATTAGATGATTGTTTGAGTGCTGTTGATGCTCATACAGCAGCTTGGATATATGATAATTGTATTACTGGTCCATTGATGGAGGGTAGAACTTGTATTTTGGTCTCACATAATATTGCATTAACTTTGAGAAATGCAGAATTAGTTGTGATGTTGGAAGATGGTCGTGTCAAAGATTCAGGTCCACCAATTGCATTATTAGATAAAGGTTTATTAGGTGAGGATGAGTTGGTTAAAACCAGTATTATGTCAAGACATAACTCATCTTTAAGTCTTGCCCATACTAAGAGTGCTTTAAATTTGAATTCTATAAAAAAATCTGATAAGCCTAGTAAAGATGAATCTCATAATCAAAACAACGCCGATGACGGTAAATTAATTCAAGAAGAAGCCAAGGCTGAAGGTGTTGTTAGCTTCCAAGTTTACAAATGGTATTTTAATCTTATTGGTGGATTTAAAATTGTTCTACTAATGTCTATTGTTTATCTTTGTGCTCAACTTGGTTTTATATGTCAAGCGTGGTGGGTTCGTTCATGGGCTGCTAACAATATGACCGAACGTAATTTTACTATTGCCAACGATTACTTTCCACAGAGATCGTCATACTATGATCATGCTATTCTGTTTAACCATATGTCCCCAGCAGAGCAGACTCTAACTCAGAACATTCAAAACTCAAATGTCAGCAAATCGACCTCTCATTCTTCCATGTATTATTTGTCAATTTACTTTTTGATTGGGGTTACTTCTGCTATTTTAGGTACTCTGAAGGTGTTTATTACTTTTGTGGCTGGTATTCATGCATCGAGAAAAATCTTTAAAATGCTACTAACTACAATTATGCATGCCAAATTAAGATTCTTTGACGCAACGCCTATTGGAAGAATCATGAACCGTTTCTCGAAGGATATTGAATCCATTGACCAAGATTTAATGCCTTATATTCATGGTGCTTTCTATTCCTTAATCGAGTGTACTGCCACCATAATTCTAATTACTATGATTACTCCTCAGTTCTTATCTGTTGCCGTCGTAGTTTGTGTCCTATATTACTTTGTCGGTTATTTTTATATGGCAGGTTCTCGTGAACTAAAGAGATTAGATTCTATTACTAAATCTCCAATTTATCAACATTTCTCCGAAACTTTAGTTGGTGTTACTACTATTCGTGCCTTTGGGGATGAAAGTAGGTTTATTCAAGAAAATTTGAGTAAAATCGATGACAACAATAAACCTTTCTTTTATCTGTGGGTTGCCAACCGTTGGTTATCGTTCAGGATTGATGTTATAGGTGCATTGGTGGTGTTTGGCTCTGGTGTTTTTATTTTAACTAACATTTCCAATTTAGACTCTGGTTTAGCAGGTATCTCATTAACATATGCTATTTCGTTCACCGAAGGTGCTTTATGGTTAGTTAGATTTTACTCTGAAGTGGAGATGAACATGAATTCGGTAGAAAGATTACAGGAGTACATGGCTGTTGATCAAGAGCCTTACAGTAAAGGTGTTCAGGAAGCAGCTGAAACATGGCCAGAAGAGGGTAAGATTGAGATAAACGATTTATCATTGCGTTATGCTCCAAATTTACCAAAAGTTATCAAGAATGTTTCCTTTACTGTGGAACCTAAGGCTAAAGTTGGTGTCGTTGGTAGAACTGGTGCTGGTAAATCTACTATTATCACAGCCTTATTCAGATTTTTAGATGCTGAGACTGGTTATATTAAAATTGATGGTCTTGATATAGCATCGATTGATCTAGAAAGATTACGTCGTTCAATAACTATCATTCCACAAGATCCAACTTTGTTCACTGGTAGCATCAAAAGTAACTTAGATCCTTACGATGAATACACTGATGAACAGATTTTTGCCGCTTTGAGACGTGTTAATTTAATCAATGATAACGAAACTATCGGTGGAACAACCGTCCCTGTTACTGAAGGCGACAACGCTTCTGTAATCTCCAAGAATGTAAATAAATTCTTAGATTTAAAGAATGAGATTACTGAAGGTGGGGGTAATTTATCTCAAGGTCAAAGGCAATTAGTTTGTTTAGCTAGATCATTGTTGCGTAATCCAAAAATCCTATTATTGGATGAAGCAACAGCCTCTATTGATTATGAGTCTGACGCTAAAGTTCAATCGACTATTAGACAGGAGTTCAGTGAAAGTACCATACTAACTATTGCTCATCGTCTGAGATCTGTCATCGACTACGACAAAATTCTAGTGATGGATGCTGGTGAAGTTAAAGAGTACGATCATCCATATTCCTTATTATTAAACAAAAACAGTATCTTTTATAGCATGTGCGAGCACAGTGGTGAATTAGATGTACTGGTTGACGCAGCTAAGGAGGCATTTGTTAAGAAATTGAACTCCAACTAGGCGCATTAAGTCATATAACATTATTATATTCATATCGATTAATTTCATTTTTTGAGATAAATTTTTTTTATATTAAATTTTCTCTGTTGATCGAAATAAGTAATAAATTGTCACATATATACTGTTAATACCATTCTTTCATTTTTTTTATTATTAGAAGTCATCTAGTTAAAGCACTAAAGTTGTTTGACTAAAATTAAAAATTATCACGAAAGCCGGGTGAGACAGCCCCTTTTGGTTCTTTTCGTGCAACAAGGAAAACAACGATTGTTAATTAAAGATATTAGTGTTATATAAGGTTTTTGCTTTTGATTCTTTAAAAAGCAATATAGTAACATAAAGTATATATATATATCAATTAATAATGTCCAGATCAGGGTATGTAAATGATAGAAGCTTAGTGCCAACCGAATTTGAGGTTTGACATTCAATTGATTAGAATTTATTTTTAGATTTTTACTAACAGGTTGTATTGCTATTACAAAATGCAATTCAAATTGACATTAGTGTTGCCGTTGCTGATGAATCTTTAGCCGCTTTTAACGATTTAAAGTTAGGTAAGAAGTACAAGTTTATTTTATTTGCCTTAAATGAAAAGAAAACCGAAATTGTTGTTAAGGAAACTTCTACTGATGAATCTTATGATTCCTTCTTAGAAAAATTACCAGAAAATGATTGTCTATACGCTATTTATGATTTTGAATACGAAATTAGCGAAAATGAAGGTAAGAGATCCAAGATTGTTTTCTTCCAATGGTCCCCAGATACTGCTCCAATTAGATCTAAGATGGTTTATGCTGCTTCCAAGGATGCCTTAAGAAGAGCCTTAAATGGTGTCTCCACTGATATTCAAGGTACTGATTTCTCTGAAGTCGCTTATGACTCTGTTTTAGAAAGTGTTAGCAAAGGTTTTGGTAGCCATTAAATTTGAGAGTTATATTCTCAAATTTAACTTCAATGTATAATGAATCCAGACATTTTAAATAAGGAAGTATACATTTTTTAATATAAATTAACTAGTACTACGCTTTTATAACGAAATTTATTGATATTATAACAACTTGTTCCTATAAAAAAATCAAATTTGTTTTCTTTCAGAGTTGGAAAGAAAACAGAAAGCAAGTTCAGGTATGGTCGCTAATATAAGCAAACAGTTCGAAGAGTCACCAAAATGAAAGTGCAAACATTACCTTTAGTGCAGCTATAAATATTCACAACTATTTCATTTATTATATCCTAGCTGGCAAGCTGAATGTAGCTATTATTTGAGAAGAGTATACAGCACCCAACTGAAACTTTTAGCATGAACTTAAACAACAACATACCATGTTGAAAAGCAATACATACATTGTTACTAGCTTCTACGGAACGCACTTGAGAAGCAAAATGCTTCGAAGGTAAATCATATCTAGATTATAGGCAATGGCCGAGGTGTTCTATATCTTCTGGAATCACAATAATTAGTAGAGATTCTAACCCGAACATAAAGCTTCTAAAATAGCATTGTCAAGGATGTAAATTTTTTGTTCATGTTTTTCTATGATTATCTCGGGCCTCAACAATCTCTAGTTTATTTCTAAAAAACCTATTTTCTCTATTCTATCTTCTCACATCTATCTAGTCTTTTTATTGAGTACATTTGTGTCTTTGGAAGTCCATATGATGACTAGAAATCCCTTTTTGTATTGATCTTTGAGCAATAAGTAACAGTCGAACATATATCTGTATTTTCGCCAATCATACTAATCTCATTTATGTAACAGATTGTTCCCTGTACAATAACACAGTTCCAAAGAAGAAAGTCATCAGAAGCTCATTCTTTCTGACTTCACACAAATCCTACTCTGGAATGGTCTGAGAATACAAGGAAGCTAACATAACTCAAAAAGTGAGTACCCCTCAATTTCCTCCAACGAACATGTTTTCATTAAATTTGAGTAGAAATGCAGAACGCAAATAGACATTTCTCTCTAATAGAAGATAGCAGTTTAGGCAACGTGAGGGCAAAAATTGACTAGATTTGCTTGTAAATATTCTAGCTAATTATCTACAGTAACTCACTGGTAATATGACGGTTTCAAAAATGTCTAAGTTTTGAGATCACATAATGACTTCTGAAATCCACTCTATAATATCACCGGTCCTCTGGGCACGCGTATAGAATTTTATTATGATCATGGCTTCTTTTTTTGAGTTCTTTTCTCTTAACAAACTCAATAACTGGATATCATCAATTACACTTCCAATACATAGTTTATACTAGGATTTGCTTGGGTATTTACCTACCCAATCTTTCTCTCAAAAGATAAGAAAAAAATGTTAAACAATTCATACTGCCTTCTCTGCATGTCTTTCATGTCTATGAAATATATACAAAATCTTCAGTATTTTTTGAAAAACTACCACTTGAATCTTAAGTCTGCCAAGAGCAGACAAAGTTGTACTTTTTATTTCCGTAAATAAAAATTGAAATATTTCATTAATTCTCTGCCTACCGTACTATTTTAATAGTACACACCTATTTCAGTACGATCTTGTATAGAGGTCACTGAAAAGGACGTGATACGGTAGATTAATTAACAAATATTTTATACAAATGTACAGTGCTTCCGGGTTGTTGTTTTCAACGTTCTAGAGTTGGAAATTGACTATACCAACTTTTGATCTAGTCTCATGGTATGACGCCCCTTTAAGTCCTTTTCTCGCAAGCAGTGCCTATGACTTTTTCTCCAGCATTGGTGAATCTTACTAAAAAATCTAAACCACTGCTACTTAAGTGTTCTTTTTCTCACAGTAACGGATTACCTAACATAACCGGACTGAAAATCTACAAACCTTAAAAAATAATGTTGCCCCTTCTTTACTTAAATAGTTTATCATCTAACTTTTGGCTCTACGTGTTTACTTTTGCCAATTCCTAAAGCACAGGAATCATATAAAACACATGATTAGAAAATGTGTCTTTTTGAAAGTCCTCGAGATCTTTCCTGTGGGTGCTGTATTATCTAAGAAAATTCTTTATACATTTTTAGATTCAGAGAATCGTCGCAGAACAAGATTACTAAGAAATATGTTTCGTCGCTATAAGAAAAGTCGTGCGGTTTAAGAGATGCGGTGTTTTAAGAAGAATCTACCAGTAGATCTCAGTCTATGTAATGGGACTAACTTTTGGAATTATACAGAAAGGGACAAAAGGATTTGCAAAAAAATAAAAAAAGAGACCAATACAGATTAATTGCAGATATTTAGCTTCTACGAGGGATTTTTGAACCTTGGTATACTGTTAATAATGTTTATTGAACTTCTCCTGGATAGTCGGTTCAGAACCAGCCGTTAATCCTTTCTTATTGGATCTGGGACTAGAAATATTTTGCGCACATGGTGGAAATAAGAATAGTATGGTCTGGATAGTAGCTGCTTGAATAATATATATATAAGGAAAATGAAAATGAAATTTCATACTTACAGTCTTAGACCAACAAAATAAAAGAAAAGTTATCCATAAACCTCATACTAAAGATGTATGGCAGTTTTTTGAATTTCTTAGGTAAAATATGGTTTTTTCTCATATTTTATATTACTATCAAAAATGTAAATGCGTTAGAAGTAACACAGACTTTGAGTCTTAGTGACAATACTGCAATTCCTGTACCCCTTACGATTGATAAAGGCGGTGCACTTGTTGCAGCGCCTACTGTTACAAGTGTCTCATTGGATGCTGTCACAAATAGTGGTTCTATTCTAGTTGCGGCAGAAACGAGAGGTGCCGATTTTAAGATTACTGTCGGTTCTGACCTTGATAATAGTGGGACTATTGATATAAGCTATACGAACATCGATCGGGCAACTATTGTATTGAGTGGTGCAAGGTTCATTAATTCGGGTTCTATCCATATTGTTACCTATAATAGTCCTAGTCAAGACTCTGAGCATCCAGTTGTCCGTATCTGGGCTAGCACCTTCCGAAATACTGGTACTATTACGTTTGATAGGCTCGTGCCTGCGATTCTAGGTAAACCAGGAATTAAATATGAAAATGATGGTATGATAAATTTACCAAATTCATCTGGGATTGACATGTACGGTGGTATGATAGGTAACGGGACGATCACAGCTACAGAGGCTGCTGCTCTAATGATAAGAAATCCGTCTGAATGGACAGATAGCAACCAAAAAATCGATATTAGAAATATGGGTATGATTTTACTTTTTCCAGATTCTTCAGATAGCACGGTTCCTATAAACTTGTTGGCAGCCAGTTCTATGTCTATGCTTCTTTTTGCTGGTACTGTTAGTTCTGAGAGTTATTCTCAAACTGATGGTATAATGACTGTCGTTTCAGATAACAATAAGTATTTGCTTCACATTGGGTTAGGTTTTAGTACTACATTTCAAGGTCCTATCTCTCAAAATTTGACTTATGGTAACGAATCCCTTCCTGCTGTTATGTATGTACCCATGCCAGATACTACCTCATACCCCATAACAACAGCGGTAACTATTGGTAGTATTACCACGACTGGTACGATTGATAAAGGTCCCATTGTTACAGGTAGTTGGGGATTCGAAAATCAGGTGTTTGAGACAAGTTTTGCTCCAACTACCAGCGTGATAACGAAAGGCCCTGAAATATGTACTCAAGTTATATCTGATTCTGTAACTACTGGAAATGATGGAAACGCAACCCTAGTTGAGTCCACAAGCAGTAATTGTGTGACTATATCAGCTGTGTTAAGTACTAGATACACACCAGGCTCTGTTGCGACAACAAGTACTGTTTCGACTATCACAAGTTTCATAGTTGGTTCTGATTCTAGGACCACGCCAGAATCGATTTATGTAGTTGAAACTCCTTTGTCGGTCTCAAGTTCTCCTAAGCCAATCTCAAGTACCTCTGAGGTAACCTCTAGCAGTATACTATTATCGAGAAGTACGTTAGAGCCATCAAAAAGTACATCGGAACTGGTGTCAAGTTCTTCTAGACAAGCTTCTAGCTCCTCTGAATCAAGCTCTAGCTCAGCAGTACCAGTTTCTAGCTCCTCAGCTGTATCATCTGAATCCTCTGGTTTATCATCCAGATCCTCAGCTGTGTCATCTGAATCCTCCGGTTTGTCATCCAGATCCTCAGCTGTGTCATCTGAATCTTCTGGCTTGTCATCTGAATCCTCTGGTTTATCATCCAGATCCTCAGCTGTGTCATCTGAATCCTCCGGTTTGTCATCCAGATCCTCAGCTGTGTCATCTGAATCTTCTGGCTTGTCATCTGAATCCTCTGGTTTATTATCCAGATCCTCAGCTGTATCTTCAGAATCCTCTGGGTTATCATCCAGATCCTCAGCTGTATCATCTGAATCGTCTAGTATACCATCCAGATCCTCAGCTGTGTCATCTGAGTCCTCTGGTTTATTATCTAGATCCTCAGCTGTATCTTCTGAATCTTCAGCTGTATCTTCAGAATCCTCTGGGTTATCATCTAGATCTTCAGCTATTTCATCTGAATCCTCTGGTTTATCATCTAGATCTTCAGCTATTTCATCTGAATCATCTGGCTTGTCATCAAGATCATCTGCTATAACAGCTGAATCCTCAGCTGTATCTTCTGAATCCTCTGGTATGTCATCTAGATCCTCAGCTGTATCTTCAGAATCGTCTAGTTTGTCATCTAGATCCTCAGCTGTATCTTCAGAATCCTCAGCTGTATCTTCAGAATCTTCTGGTTTGTCATCTAGATCCTCAGCTGCAATATCGCAGCACAGCAGTATTGCTTCTTCAAACTCTGGAGCAGATGCTTCTGGCAAGTCTAGATCTACATTATCGAGTGTTGGCATGTCTAGCGGTGTTCCTCCAGCCTACACTACTACAATTGTTAGTGGTAGTCAAACCGAGACCGACATTG